>JAVGWX010000009.1:44620591-44638091 GCA_036924085.1 Ariolimax columbianus
CGCGAATGGCCAACATAGAGATAATTCTGTTTGTATACTGCTAGTCTTACGAACTGACAAGAATCAATTTTGCAACTGAATATAACGATATTTTCTACACATTAATATGTACCTATATTTTTACTTATTTATTTAAAATAAAATTATATCGACCTGGCCAAGCCGTAACCCGGAATTGAATGTCCCGCTACATTCATCGACTGTCAAATACACATGATGGGAATCCAAGGAACTTTGTTTCGGCTGAATTAAGGCGCAATTGCTTTTTCATATTTCTTTTGTGAATTTATGTTGGCATGTTCGGTCTTTTGATTTGTTGGTTTAGGTTAACATTCGTTGCTGACTTCAATGTTTAACAACTGTCGTCATGTATGCTTTATCTTCATTGTTTACTTCATGTTATTTGTGATTTCCATCTCAATCAGATCTTTGGACAATTAACTCTCATAAGGAGCAGCGGGAGAGAGCAGAGCACGAGGTAAATCAGCTGATAACTGAGAACACCCAGGAGATTGACGCTGTCATATACACCGACTGATCAGTCGTGCGGAAGTGGAACATCAGGCTGGGGTTTCTCCGCTAGAGTGAGAGGAGAGGTCGTTGCTGAGCGCAGTAGGACATACATGCCAACAACTTCCAGTATGAGAATGGAAACGGAAGCAGTGACCTCGGCACTGAAATCGATATCTGAAACTTTTATAACAAAGGCAGTCATCGTGACTTCAGAAAGTACAGAAGGGATAGCTAAGATACGAGTGGAAAGCAGCTGTTGAGGCCTCAAACCTCCAGGCGTTGACATGGATCTATTATCCTGCTCATGCCTGGGTTCAGGGCAATGAAAGAGCAGACATCTTGGCTTCACAAGCTCCCGTCATGGGCATATTAGTGATAGATAAAAGTGACATGTTGAAATCAATCAATGCCCGCCTGCTAGATGAGGACACCGCAATAGAGGAAGCATCAATCCACAGACTGCAAAGTTTCGACATTAAACGAGGTTCGAGTCGAGTGGGGCGCATGAGAGGACGGCACAGAAGAGTGTACAACCAGCGAGCTACAGGGACTATCAGCATCCATAACTTACGCCATTTGATGAGAGAGACTGAGCACCTATGGGTATGCCCGGAGTGCAGTGACGTCGATTCTTAGAAACAGAAACAGAAACTCCAATACGTAATTGCAAGCACGCGACAGTAACTACCAAAAGAGCTTTATGCAACACAATTTTTGTCTCGACACTATGCTATCAATGTCAAAACTGAACACTAAAATCAAATGACAAACGCTACATTGTAACAAAAGAAATGCGAAAAATTGTGGGCGTAACAAGGAGTGACATAATCAGGAACAATGACATCATGAGACTAGTGGGAACAATACCTGTATTTATTAGACTATATTAAAAGACAGCAACTAAATGGTTTGGCCACGTAACAAGGCTACCACCACACAGCATCCCCAACAAGCATTGATAATTAGATACAACGGATTCAAAGCCAAAGGCAGACCACGAAAAAGGTGGCTTACAGAAATATATGATGCAGTTAATGCACCTGTTCATGAGGCACACAGACGGACTCGTTTTAGGAGTCTGTTCATAACCTGACGCTGAAAGGCATAACAGGATACGCAAACAGAATAAAGAAAGAAATAAATCAACACTAATGGACAATAATGTAAATGTTCAATAGAAGCTTGCAATAATACTAACATTGTCTTGTTTTGTCTAAAAGCTTGAGAACCGGTATTTCATCTCATTTGGAGACCCGCACGATATGACCCGACGTGCTGGTATTCGAATTTTTCTCAGAAATGCCATTGCTGAATTCTGACATTCGCTCCCGTCAGACATCGTAAATGGTTTCTCTCCTAGTGCGCGAGAAATCTCACAGGCCTGTCTGTTTCGAAGGGTGAGAGAAATTCATGGCCTGCATCTCTCAAAATGCTTGGGTCTTTATTTTCATTCTAAGAGAATTCCCACCTTTTCTGTCCAAAATAGTCTGATTGCCATATATTTGTGTCTCGCTCTAGTATCGTCTTCTGTCTTTAACATACTTGTTTACTTTTTAAGTTTTCCATAACTGTATGCAATACTCTTGGCAATGTAATTGTTAGCCCGCTAATTCTATTGAAATGGTGTGTTATATGTAGCAATAGAATGGTTGTTTTTGTTAGAAGCTACAATGGATGAACTGAATTACTTTTTGTTACTATTTCTGTAGCAGGTTACAGTGGCTCTTCTTCATCCGGAGGGGTACTTGAGAAGGGAGATTGGCGTCGCCCTAACTGTAGTGCGATGCGAAGCTTATCAGTAAGCTTACCAATACGTGGATTAAAATGTCGGGTACTTGCCTCTGTATTCACCCAAAAAAAAAGAACAAACTATTTTTAGCCCCGAATTTAAAGTAGTTATGTCACAGTATAATCCATTTTTAACTCTTGGTGTAAAACATTCGACGAGAATATACGATTTTTTTTTTTTTCTGCCGCTAATTCTTGCTTTCTTGTGAATGGATTTCTTGAATGTGTCTAGGTTGGTACATGATAAGGAGAGTAGCATCTAGTTTCTTCAGCAAAGTAAGTAGCATGTCCTTTACAGACGTAATCTCTTACAACCGCCACCTTTTTGGCTGTTATAAGTTTCTTGGCAAGTGTGCAGTACGGTAGGTTGCCATTACTTTTCGTACGTGGAGGAACATTCACCCGAGAAAAAAATCCCGTGTCTGCCAAACTGGACACAAGTGGGAATCGAACCCGGAATATGGTAATATAAATGTTTGCTGACCATATAATAACAACCAAGTTGCGTAACATTAACTATTTCCCTAAGCCTAAACCTATCCATAACCCTAACCCTAACCGTAGTCCTAAGCTAATAATAAACTCTGACCATCACGAAACTGAATATAACCATCTTTTCTAAACGTATGTCTTTAAGTCTTTACTTATTTATTTAAAATACAATGATATTGACCAGTCCTCCCCTTAACTCGAATTGGAATATCACGCACGTGATGTACTCTGGTTTGAGGTGAATTAAGACGCAAGTACCCCATGACGATTCCCACCTTGTTGACCAGCTTGCTGTGACTAAGCTTATTTCCAGAAACCCGATAGAGAACGTTTTGTTGGGGTCTTGATTAGTATGTCACAAGACGCTCATTTCTCTTTGTTCTCATCAGAGCGGTTAGAGGGCTTGTTTTGTCCTACAAAGCTAACGGGTTTACACTTCGCTAGCAACACGTCAACATCTACACACATGTAAACGGGTACACGATTAACTACTATGACAAAAGGCATCGACGTATAAAACTCATAAAAAGCTGTTATTTAGACTAGAAATAACTCTTTTATTTTCCTAAATACTTTTGTCATCTAAATACATTTATTGTTGCAATGTATGGAACTGAGTCTATAGTCCAGTCAGGCACAACATACTGACCAGGCCGTCGCGTCAGGGTCAGGCACAACATACTGACCAGGCCGTCGCGTCAGGGTCAGGCACAACATACTGACCAGGCCGTCGCGTCAGGGTCAGCCACAACAAACTGACCAGGCCGTCGCGTCAGGGTCAGGCACAACATACTGATCAGGCCGTCGCATCAGGGTCAGGCACAACATACTGACCAGGCCGTCGCGTCAGGGTCAGGCACAAGATACTGACCAGGCCGTCGCGTCAGGGTCAGGCACAACATACTGACCAGGCCGTCGCGTCAGGGTAAGGCACAACATTCTGACCAGGCCGTCGCATCAGGGTCAGGCACAGCATACTGACCAGGCCGTCGCGTCATCGCCGGACACAATACACTGACCAAGACCACAATTTCTCTTCCATGAAGCGTTCCCTGGAAACAGACTGTTTTCATGGCAGCCTGGCTGACGAGGTGTGGATCGATGTGATTCCCGTCAAAGTGAGCGCAAGATGGAGCCAAGCATAACACATCCGCCTGAATGACCTCGGTACTACCTTCATCAGCACTCTCGGAATACGAGAAAAGCTACTACAACCCGCCAATTAACGTCCTTTTCAGACAGCACAAAAGAGTCAACTTACTCATTGTGGGTATACAACAACAACAACTGGCGCAAGAAGGTAGATGTGTATTTAACAATTTAGAAATAGTTTGTAAGGAGAAACGTGTTCACGTAAGTGTGACAACTGATCACGTCAATATATCAGATCTACGGCATTGTAAGTTTTGCGAGCCAGTATATCGGCTCGACGGAGTGAATAAGTTAACAAGTGATTTCTGACAGGAGTTTGTAACAAGCTCACTATTTTACTTTTAAATCAACTATTCATTGTCATCTTCTGTGTTGCACAGACTTCGATCTTCTAATCTCTTTTGTCAGTGACTGACAACCCGATTAGTGACCGTGACGTCTCTTAGCGGCCAGAGGAACAGCCGCAAATGTCCTTTTCAGCTCTGGTGTTATTATTATTATCGCGGTTGTTTATACGGTCCCTCTCCAAGTTGTTAAAGGTCGGCCTCATTTTCGTCTGTCTTACGGGGTCCATACAATTTGCTAATCTGCCGTTGAAATACTAGGTTCTCTTGGGACAAGACCGATCCATTTCCAGCGTCGATAAAGTTGCATGGTGTGCAAATCTGCTAAGTTGATTCTGGTTAGTAGTTTTTGGTAAGTAACGGACTTCAGTTAAAACATTCGATGAACCTTCCCTTGGGAAGGTAGAGTGGAAAGATTGCAATTTTAAGTTTTCATTTTCCTTTTCTGGTAAAAATCAAAGTGTTGATTATGATCGTGTCAGATTTATAGAATGACACCAATACTTTACGCTCAAAATAAATTTACATGTTTTTTTCAGTTTCGTATGTTCTCCAATTCCAAATATTCATAAATCTCATATATTCTTAACTTTTAAGTATCTTTTACTGTCATAAATTACAAGCTCGCATATATTGTTCACTCTCATATATTCTTCACTAACATATATTCTTCACTCTCATATATTCTTCACTATCGAACATTTATCACTCTCACATATTTTTCACTCTCTTATATTTGTCAATCTCATATATTTTTCCCCCTCATATAGTCTTCACTCTCTAAACATTGATTCCTCTCATATGTTCATCCCTCTCGAACATTCTTTGCACTCATATAATATTCTTTCTCAAACATTCTACTCTTGCATACATTCTTCCCTCTCATATATTCTTACCTTTTAAATATTCTTCCATCTCATATATTTGTCCCTCTCATGTATCCTTTCTTGTCATATGTTCTTCCCTCTCATGTATTCTTTCCTCTGATATACTCTTCTCTCTCATATATTCTTCCTTCTCATATATTCTTACCTTTTAAATATTCTTCTCTCATATATTCTTCCCTTTCATGTATCCTCCCTTGTCATATGTTCTTCCCTCTCATATATTCTTTCCTCTGATATACTCTTCTCTCTCATATATTCTTCCTTCTCATATAATCTTCCTTCTCATATATTCGTCCTTCTCATATATTCCTAGCTTTTATATAATCTTCTTCTCCAATATTTGTTGCCTTCATATAATTAACATCATCATATGTTTGTTCACTCACACGTATTTCTCCATTTCCTTCATATTTTGTATCCACTCTCAAATGCTCATCCTTAACCTCCAAACTTATATCCATTCTTATCCATCACTTAAATTTTTTCCCACTCTCAAATGCCCATCCATAACCTCCAAAATTGTACCCATTCTCATCCATCACATTCATTTTGTTTAGCCACTAATATTCTCACTCATCACCTTCAAGTTTTTTTTTTATCCATTCTCATATATTCATCAACTGCATATTTTCTTCTCTACGATATATACTTCGTGTCGTCTTGTCCGTTCATGCGATGCACAGGTAACAGAAGCACCTGCTAAAATTACCCAGCAATCTTGCTGTCGGGGTTTAAGTAAACATTCGCTATATGTACGTAACGTGTTCAAGTGAAACCGGAACAAATTGCACAAAGTGAACATACGTATGATGCGCATGATGACGTCACTTCAGGTGTAAACAGCAATTACAAACGGATAAGTTTACAAAATGTTATTATCCTTCAACTTATAGTTACCTCAGCAGACCGTTGAAAACATGGCGGGTGGGGTACGGAATCCATCCAGAGTTGATCAGCGAGCGGTGATTCGGTTTCTGACAGGTGAAGGATGTCGACCAGTTGACATTCCGAGTCGGAGGATAATTAAATTTTGCAAACGTGACGGTTGGTATGTTCTGTTTACATCATAATTGACGTAATCGTGTGCACCGTACGTATTTTCACTTGGCGCAGTTAGGTCAGGTTTCATTTGAATACGCCTTGTAATTCAGTCACATTGCACATGCACGCAAGTCGTTTTTTATTGTTTGCTTGGAAAGATGCAATAATCATATACTTTTGTCTTTAGGTATCTTACAGCCATGATATACATAAATGTTATATATATATATATATATATATATATATATATATATATATATATATATATATATATATATATATATATATGTGTGTGCTGTGTGTGTGTGTGTGTGTGTGTTCAAATGTATCCATGTATGTATGTATATGTAGTATATGTATATCTATTAATATATATATATATATATATATATCACACACATACACACATATGATGGGGCTTCAAATTACCACGCGATATCACGGTGCAGGAGACAGTCCATAACACGTCTCAGTAGCCATTTAAAGATGGCCAGACTACTAGTGGTATGCCAAACAGAGGAGCAGCGACCTGTTTTCCGTTTTTTAGCAGTGAAGGGGTGAAATGCATTGAATTTTAATATCGAATATAGGATCAGTATGGTGAGACCTGGCTGTTAATCCAGCAAGTGTATGTGTGGAGTAGCAAGTTTCTAAAGCGGGTGAGATATGTGACAAGATGCTCTTGACCATTTCAGGCGCATGGAGTTGTGAGTCAGAGTCGATTTGTTACAGTTGAATGCTCTGTAATGAATAATCGTTGCAAGACTGAATGAGAATGTGGAACTTTTCGACATCAGTCACAGTTCAGCACACCACATTAGACATGCTATGATCCACTTCCATAAAAATATCTCTAACGTCAGTGCCACGGCAGCAGACACAAGAATTGAATCCACGACGAGGTGCCTACGTGTTTACATAGAAGTATAATCAGTTTGTTGTTTCTGGGTAATACATGCACGCTGTAGAGACTGGAGGACGTGTATTCAATAATAAATACCAAAAAAGTGTACAGATTACCTACATATGTTATGTAGAAATCACTCCATACCAGCAGGTGAGTCCTGTACCAATTTCAGAGCTGAAGCAACAGATGTTCATACAGCAACCAGAAATCCCATCAGTCAAAATACAACTTCGAAGAAAACGGTCATTACAACGGAACCAGGCGCGTACTCAAAGTCACCTCAATCCTCAAACAAAATAGGCTCTCAGATAAAATGTAATACAATGTCCAGAAAAACAGACCTAGTCCTACAGTGGATTCCCGTAACGACAAGGCAGAAGTGTTCAGAAAAGCTGGAGGTTGTTGCATGCTGAATCGCTATCCGCAGCGTTAAATAAGAAGCAAAGACACTCGTCCTGTGATGTATTAGTACGGAATAGAGACACTAGCACAAAGTATGGCAAGCCAGAAAATGACATCATAGACAATCTTGTCAGAGATGGGTAAAAAAATATTTTCAGACTCAGAACGAGACATTGCAGCATCAAGACATCTCTCCTCAGAATGGGACTTAGAGGTACAGACACGTTCGATTGCAAAGCACCAAAGCAAACCCCATTATATATCCTGCATGACCGCCCTACTTATACAGACCGAAGCAAGGCTGTCTAGCCCGAGAGAGCGACAATGCTCGTAAAACTATGGGTGACCGGTGAAGACCTGAAACTCACATTCGCCTTCCTGAACCTCGCGCGGCTAAAAATAGAACAAAAGTTGATCGAAGAAGTAGATTAGAGGATACAGTTGAGTGGCAATTGTTTATAATAAATGAATAACATGCTTTGAAGGTATGCATTTAAAGCAACATCGTGTGCTTATATGTCTGTGTATGTATACACCGTGTCATATCTCATTAAGCACAACAGAAAGGGCATTTGCACGTTGCAATATTAAAAAGGCTGCTTACACTGGAACAACGTGTTTTCTCAATATCTTCTTCTTCTTCATCGTACGCTGTTTACAGCGATATTTACGTTGCACTGTTTTATTTTGTTAAGCCTGTGGCTCAGTGCATCCGATTTCAACAGGCGTTTCTGTAGGGTTGCCCCCCTTAGCATTTGGCTGTCCCCAGCCTAACTGCAAGGCAGCAGTTGTTTTTGGTCAGAGTTGTCTCTCTTAGGAAGTTGTCTTGCAGGACTATCGAGTCTTCACTACTCGTGTCTATAGGGTTTGGCAATGATATAATGGACTATGTACTAGTTTGTACTACCGGAAGAGAGGCAGTCCAGTGTGACTGTATCCCAGGATCTTCAGGTCCTGCCAGAAACGTAGCATATGCATGTGAGTGAGGTATCTCTTTGCTCCCTTTATTTTCTCGGCTCACCTGCAGTGATGGTACGCCTAGCATTCTCCGCCACCCTGGAGGTTGTCACAATAGGGCAGGAGGTGCAATGTCCGTTGGACTGCATCTCTTCTGCGTCCATTGGGATGACTGATAGCAGACAGAGGCAAAGAGCGAGGCAGGAGTGCATTTAACCAGGTGCATTTCTGCGGCTCGACCGGGCCGGGCTGAGACGCAAGCCCCAGCCATGTCGTAGCCTCCCATCACAGCGGTGCTGAGATTTGGGGCGGGATTCTGGCTTAGAGGCGTTCGGCCGTAGTCCCTAAGATGGCAGCTTCGCACCATTGGCTTATCAGCCAAGCACGTGGACCAAATGTCAGCGACCTGTGATTCCTCTCGAAGGAGTGCATTTGACCAGGGAACAAGCCTGGTCATGGCACGGAGATGTTGTTCGCCTGGTGTGGGGACATATCTCATGGTCAAGGGTTGAGTCTCAGCAATTCGCAGTGAAGTAGCTGATCTACTGCTTAAGAGACCCCGACCGAGAACTAAGTCTTTTACTAGTGGTTTCATACCTCATCGCCGTATGGGGTGAGTATCGCGCAGCTTCCCGCCCGCTTTGTTCGGCGGACGGCAGAGATCTCTTTCTGCGGCTCGACCAGGTCAGGCTAAGACGCGAGCCCCAGGTCCCAACCATATCGTAGCCTCCGATCACCGTCATGCGGAGATTTAGGGCGGTATTCCGGCTTAGAGGCGTTCGGCCGTAATCCCTCACATGGTAGCCTCGCGCCATTGGATTATGGGCCTAGTACGTGGACAAATGTCTGCGACTCCTCTCGAATTGAGCAGGATTACCGTAGCAACGCCCTGTCATTTGTAGGGTAAGACTGACCTGTCTTCCGAAGGTCTAATACCAGCACCCGTTCACTATTAGACCCAACGAATCAATGGAGGGTTTTCTCAATATAACTTCAGAGCGTCGTAATATAGAAATATGATTTTCACACTTCGACCGTTGCTAGAGAAGTAGATAGCAAATAGGAGCACGCTGCGTTTGTCGATCTCACAAAGTCATTTGACACAGATCCTAACTGTATACAACGCTATAACACGTAGGATGTCCGTCGACATTGCTTAATTCAACTATTTCGCTCTGGTCGATTCGTAAGGTATTCACCTCTCAAAGCGATAAAGGAAGCTTTGAACGACTGAATGCCGCAAGTTTGAAGCGACCATTAGTTTCAAGGGGTGTGGCACCAGAGTGTCTGTATCCAGTGATACCTCCAACCGTTTTGACTTATCAACTGCCACTGGTCCAAAATAGCTCGGGACAAATAAGTGAATGTTAATGACCAGCGCAGTTCCTTCCTCTCTATAAACCAAAATAACATTATATATATATATACATAATTAACACGGCAACCTTTCACTGGACTCAGAGCTGCAGAAACGATTAGGAATAACCTCATCAGCACTTGTCAGGTTCTCACAGAGAGTATGGAATAACAACCTGCTGACCATGTCTACAAAGGTTGCTGTGTATAGGTCCTCTATGACAGCGACACATGGACTATGTATGCCTTACAAGAAAAAAGGGATAAATGCCTTTCATATGCGCTGCCTGAGACGCATACTTGGAATTTCATGGAGTGACAGTATGACGAACAACGAAGTGTTGGACCGTGCAAAGATTGTCAGCTTAGTTACGATCCTATGCCATCGCCGCTTGCGGTGGCTTGGTTACGTGTGCAGTATGAAGGATGGGCGAGAATAAAAGATACCATTTATGGATAGCTGACTACGAGCAAGCGTAAAAAATGTAGACCCTTCCTCCGCTATAAAGATGTTTGCAAGCGTGACCTAAAGGCATTGGATATAGACACCTGCAACTGGGAGGAACTTGCTAGACAGACCCAGTTGGAGGCAGGCTTTGTGTTTTGGTCTGCAGGCAGGGAAAGACAGGTTGCGTCAAGATGTAAACTACAAACGTTTGCGGCTAAAGTTCTGGCAACATCTGACTGTCTCTTCTCTAACGTGAAGTCCATTGTCTCTCAAGACTCACAGAATGTCAATTGACAACACACACACACACACACACACACTCACACGCACGCACGCACGCACGTACGTACGCACGCACGCACGTACGTACGCACGCACGCACGCACACACACACACACACATATAAATAATGCATATTAAACAAATTAAAAACATTTGTTAATATATAACATTACAAGCGAATATGTTTGTAAGCTGTTATAGTTGTAAATAAGAAACTATGAAGAGGTCAAAATAAATTGTAGAAAATGTCACATTACAAGCTGCAAGACCTCTAAACAATGGTATGTTAATTAGCCAGTGTTTCTTGTCCTGTAACATTACATTGTAATTCTGCAGATCTCTTCACAAAGCGCAGAATGAAGAAAAGCAAAATTTTCTTTAAAACCTTCCACAATTTAGTAAAAATAGAGTTAAATATCCCATAAATCTTTGAGCCTCCGATTCACTTCCTGTAGTGCTAAGCTGTGCACGCGCAGAAGAGCTACTGCGGATTATGTATAATTAAATTGCTTAGAGCCACGGCCCAGAGGAAGCCTGCATTCTGGGCAATGTTTCATAAACCTGGCCGTGTCAAGCTCTAGATTTTTCTCAAAATTTCTATACAGACGTCTCGTTATCATTGATGAAAGTATAATCGCGTGTTAGCTCTTTGGAAAGGAAATCTTGCAAGAAATGTTAAAATACCACACACAAAAGAGAAGGAAATGATTGAAGGGGTGAGCATTCGGTCTAGTTTTTCCCGGTAAAGATTAAAAATCTAAACATAAATTAAATTAAACGATCGTTAGACAATGAAAGACAGTGTTTAAGATATACATTTGAATTGAAAATATTGTCTGTACAACTGTAGATTTAATGGACACATTTATGATTGAATTTGTTTGATTTTTGTTTGTGTTTGTCCACTTATCATGTTGAGTCATTCGGGTGAGAGGAGGACGCTGCTATAAGTGTGAAGATAAGGTTAGATGACGGAAATAGCCAGATATATTGTCCGGTCAAGTTGAGATGTAGAAGACATCAGAAGTACTCCCTTCCCCCGCTCTTCAATTGGGTACCACTATTTCCCTTGAAGCTGATCAACTGTCTATAAATGTGTGTGCGAATTCCAGCAGACCATGTCTGTTTTGTCTGTGTCTCCATTTTACAGCTTACTTCTTTTTTTCTTTCGGTCGCTTGAAAATATGTCTATATTATATGTGTTTTTTCTCTTTGCCAAAAGATAGCCTCTATGGACAGCTGGCCATTGGAGTTAGAAAAATCGGCGGTCCCACACTGCGATTCAAGGATGTCATGCGATATTCCACCCGAAGACTGGGAATCAATTGATCTAGATTTAACTGTTTGGAGACAGTCAGTTAGAGGGGGCATAGTAGATGTCTTCTGGCTGTGGAGAAAAGAGGAAGACTGAAGAGATCTAGGAACACCCCGGAAAGTCATCCTCCTCAGCATTATTGCACGGTTTGCGGCAGGGACTGTCACTCGTGGATCAGAATTTACAGTCAAAGCAGACAGTGTCGAAATACAGGGGGCAGTCCTAGACATAACTTATTGTCACCACGGACATGGTCTACACAGACTGAAACGCCTATGATGATATGTCTTTTATATAAACTTCAGTCTTCTGTAGTTCACATATGGTGTCTCTGATAGTATTGTTTCCTTGGCTCAACAACATTTTCTTTGTGCTAGGTATAACGTATTCGGGACAGTCCTGTAGTTTGTACTCTGAAGTTGGAGTGGGAGGGGCGGGGGTGAAAGGAGGGCTGTCCACACTTACACATGGGAGAGTGAACAATGATCAATGTATGTTGTGTACATGTAGCAGCAACACAACAGTTTGATCGTGTCTCATTGATTCTTGATTCTCGGAACCAACATCAGCACACCGGAAATATTCCTAGAAGTACTTCGTTCTCAGTTCAAGCAGCCAGCTAAGCGTTTATCAACTCAGAGTCAAGGTTGTTGTTTTTTTCAAATGCCCACAATGAGTAGGTTACTCCTTTGTGCCATCTGAAAAGAACGTTAAGTGGGGTTACTGTAGCGTTCATCACATCCCGAGCGTGCTGATGAAGGTGGAACTGTGTCCTCCAGGCGATTGTGCTATGCTTGGCTTCTCCTGCGTGTCGCTCACTACTACGGGGATCACGTCAAACCTCACATTGATAGCTAGAATGTTCTCCTCGTCAACAGCCCGTTTCCAGGACGACCAACTAAGATGTCAGGTGAGGGCTTTGGTCAGTATATTTCTCCTGACCCTGGCTAACATTGTCTGATCAATGTGTGGTGCTTTACCCTGTCTAACATTGTCTGGTCAGTGTGTGTTGCTTGACCCTGGCGAACATTATTTGATAAGTGTGTGTTGCTTGATCTTGCCTAACATTGTCTGATCAGTGTGTTTTGCCTGACCAGACGTTAGCCTGTGTTGGTGTCGTGTTCTTCTGATCTTTCCAGACAGAACACACTTTCTCCCCTCTTCCCTAGTCACTCTCAAATCCATCATCCTCTGCACATTTGCATTTTCCCGACCTTCTGTCTATTCATCATTCTGAAGAGTAAACATAACTGTTCTGCTCAACTCAACCCTGTCTCTCGCCATCACTGCGTTTCTCACCACATCTCGTCTCGCCACTGCATCGGGTCTTCCGTTGCCCCGGACGGCTGCATTCCCGGGCAGTATATCCATGTGACACCCTGACACCCTGAATACCGTGGGGGTGTGACAGTAACACCGCGTGTGTCACCGGTTACGTTACGAACCAAGTCAGTGCCGCTGTTACCACCTCATCTACATCCTCATACCCGATGTGACAGTGGAGTAGGCCGCATCCTTGCTATTTTGTTAGCCGGCATAACCCAAACCGCACCTGTATGCATCTCTGTTGACGGAGCCATACTGAACATAATAGGGTCATGTGGTCCTGAGTAGTGCTAGATACGCTCCTGCATCTAAGCTTCTGTCCAGGATATGACCCACTCGTAACACTCGATGCTCAGTTGTATTACCACCCTAGCCATATAGTATTGTCTGTTTATCTTATGATAATCGTCTTCCGTTTACCATTGGGTGTGAATGTCGTTACTTTTACATATGTTTCGACAGGCTTGGCTAGCTGGCTGCATACTTAATCCTCCGTATGTGTAGTTTCCGGTTTTGCCTGGCTGGTTGCACTGTTATTATTCATTTCGTCTCTTTTAGCATCCGGAAACGAAAAGGCGGCTGGCATCGCCGGCGAAACAAAGAAACTTTAAAACATCACATCTTTAACACTTTATATTTTAACCTGATATCGTTTCCGGTAACTGTCCATAGTGACATAGTGATGAATATAGCTTTATGTTACCGCTAAAAACGACTGTCTCTCTTGCCGTGCATATGGCTTAAGTTCACCGTAAACACGACTGTATATGGTTCTATGTTGGTCCTTAACACGAAGGATTTATATCCCTTTATATGGATGTGTTATCCATAAACACGACTGTTTATCTCTCTGTTTATGTTAGCCCTAAACACGACTGTCTATCTTCCTGTTAACGATAGCCCTAAACACGACTATCTCTCTGCTTATGTTAGTCTTAAACACGACTATCTATCTCCTTGTTTACTATAGCCCTAAACACGACTGTCTATCTTCCTGTTTATGTTAGTCATAAACACGACTGTCTGTCTCCCCGTTTATGTTATCCCAAACACGACTGTTTATCTACCTGTTCTTCTTCTTCTTCTTCTTCTTCTTCTTCTTCTTCTTCTTCTTCTTCTTCGTTTTCAATCTCCCACTACCAAACCCTGAAAGGACTTAAGTAGCAGAATGTAGTCCAGAGAACGGAATGCGTTGTGTCGTAGTTTACAGCTTGGCTGCGATATTTGCACCTGTCGGTCCAACACATCCGACTTCAGCAAACATTTTTTGAGTACCGGGTTAGCATTTTCTCTTCGATCCCATCTCCTTAGCCAGTCTGCCCTGCTGCAGCCTGTTATCCAGGATCACCACGTGGAGGTGTAGAAGATTATTGGCAGCTACGGTTCGCTGGCCCTGACGCTAGCAGTCAGCTATGGGTCGCTGGCCCTGACGCTAGCAGTCAGCTATGGGTCGCTGACCACTGCAGCTCATGTGCTACTCAGCATCTTGATCCCTATCTACCTGTTCATTATAGCCTTAATGACGACTATATCCATGTTTATGTTACCGCTAAACACTACTGTCTCTGTGTCTATGTTAGCCCAAAACAGGACTGTATATCTTCTTGTTTACTATAGCCCTGAACACGACTGTCTATTTTCCTGTTTATGTTAGTCATAAACACGACTATCTGTCTCCCTGTTTATGTTATCCCTAAACACGACTGTTTATCTACCTGTTCATTATAGCCTTAAACACGACTATATCCATGTTTATGTTAGCCCTAAACACGACTGTCTTTCTGTCTATGTTAGCCCTAAACTGGAATGTATATCTCCTTGTTTACTATAGCCCTGAGCACAACTATCTCCCTGTTTATGTTGGCCCAAAACCCGACTCTCTATATCCATATCTTTATTAACCATAAACCTACTGTCCATAGCAATGTACATATTAGCCCTAAAGACGTATGTTTGTAGCACTGTGTACAGCCTTCTGTTAGCACTTCCATGTACAAAACTTCTATTAACTCTAAAATTTAATAAATTGACCATGACAGTAACTGTATTTACTTTAAACATGATTATATTAAAAATGACAATGAAAGTATTTTCATTGAACATGATTATATAAATCATGACAATTATTTGTCAAACATGATTATATTATTCATAGAAATGGTTGTATTTGTCTTACACATGTTAAAGTTAATTTTGATAATGGCTGTATTTGTCTTAAACACGATTATATTAATCATGACAATGGCTGTAATAACCATGACAGACACACGTGTTAGCTATGAAATGAAGCGTATGCTTGGTGGAACAATAATTGAATTAGCTCTTGACAGAGCTGATCTTTCAGAGAAAAGGCAGTATTATGAGCTGTATTAGCTATGTGAAAGTTTGTTTTCGGTCCGAAATATACTTCGACCACCAGCAACTGTATATATTCACACGAAATTGGAATTTTAAATACGAAAAAGTATGTTTTTAATCCTGGCAAACTGAATCAATGTATATGCCTGCTTTTAGTCAAAATTGGCTATTCATAACTTTAACAACGAATGTTACAACTCCGCCATCTACTGTAACTTTCCACATACAAAGCTTTCGTGGCTGCATCTGTTAACACCCCTCCTCCTCCCCTCTATAACAACTCACCCTTCCCCACCCCCTTATCTCGCTGCTCCATTTGTTATCCCACCCCCTTATCTCGCCGCTCCATTTGTTATCCCACCCCCTTATCTCGCCGCTCCATTTGTTATCCCACCCCCTTATCTCGCCGCTCCATTTGTTATACCACCCCCTTATCTCGCCGCTCCATTTGTTATACCACCCCCTTATCTCGCCGCTCCATTTGTTATCCCACCCCCTTATCTCGCCGCTCCATTTGTTATCCCACCCCCTTATCTCGCCGCTCCATTTGTTATCCCACCCCCTTATCACGCCGCTCCATTTGTTATCCCACCCCCTTATCTCGCCGCTCCATTTGTTATCCCACCCCCTTATCTCGCCGCTCCATTTGTTATCCCATACCCTCTCGCCGCTCCATTTGTTATCCCACCCCCTTATCTCGCCGCTCCATTTGTTATCCCATACCCTCTTGCCGCTCCATTTGTTATCCCACCCCCTTATCTCGCCGCTCCATTTGTTATCCCACCCCCTTATCTCGCCGCTCCATTTGTTATCCCATACCCTCTCGCCGCTCCATTTGTTATCCCACCCCCTTATCTCGCCGCTCCATTTGTTATCCCATACCCTCTCGCCGCTCCATTTGTTATCCTATACCCATAATGAATGTAACCGGTAGAACGCAGACAGAAAAGCTGTTGAAGACTTCGTCCCGAGACACAACCAATAAGCTTACAGCAAGACGCTACAAGCCAGATTATGCGGTCACAAGAGGAGGTAAGCGACGGCCCGCATGTAATCTGGTCTCCACAACGTGACAATGTTACTGCCAGCAATGTGCCTCCAGTCTCAGCGAGAAAAGAAAATGTAAATTCTTCACATCGGCTTAGTGGTGAATTCTGAATGCATTCTTCGCTCTTGGATTAGCTGCAGCTCTTGTGTTGGAGACTTCCGTAAATAATTTATTGGAAAAATGCATCCCACTTAGTTTCAACTTCGCTAGAAAGAAAATCAAGTAAAGACGATAACATTGAAGAGACTTCGAGATATTGAGATGTAAACAAAGTATGTATGTTAACGACACAAGCATTCTCTTCTTTTTATCCTTTCGCTTTTTGTTCTGTTCATGCCTTTAGTGAAAAGTTATGAAGAGGTTTCTTGACTGGGCCGTAGTATGTGCTTCGCAAACTGGAAGCTTTATTGCTTCTATCATTTCTGCTCTGTATGCATTTTATCTGTTTAGCAATGCTTTTGGACGGATGCTATCTAGTGTTTGACGTGTCACGTGGCCAAACCATTTGGTTTTGTTGTCTTTGTATGAGGCCTAGCACTGGTGTTGTACCTACTTGTCTCCTAATATCTTCTTTTCTGATTCTATCCATTATGGATACTCCACACATTTTGCGCAGACATATATGTTGTTACGATGTTTCTTTTATCTCGGTTTTTAATGTCACATTATGGCATTGATAATACAATCAGGAATAGAATATTGTGTTGCACAGTATTGCATTCTTTTTGTATCTATTTTTTGGCACGTGCTTACAAAGTAATATTGGGGACATTTGCCAAATGATTTTAAAGATTTGAGATATAGAGTTAGTTTCCGAAAGCTGAATTGTGTTCCTACGTTTTGTGATATTTCAAAGATAAACCTAATTTTTTTTTTAAATTAAA
>JAVGWX010000009.1:44643091-44783091 GCA_036924085.1 Ariolimax columbianus
TTATACATTGAAGTAAATTGAACTAAATTAAACCAGAATGTTAATGTGTATAAATTGAAGTAAATTAAAGCCACATGTTAATATGTGTACATTGAAGTAAATTAAAGCCGAATGTTAATATGTGTACGTTGAAGTAAATTAAAGCCACATGTTAATATGTGTACATTGAAGTAAATTAAAGCCACATGTTAATATGTGTACATTGAAGTAACTTAAAGCCACATGTTAATGCATGTACATTGAAGTAAATTAACACGTATGTCAATTGACCTAAATAAAACGGTTATGGTAATGTTTATACCGTGAAGGGAAATATACTTTTTTCTTTGAATCTTTAAACAAGTAAAAACATGTTTTTACAAATCATAAATGAAAAGTAAAAGTGAACGTCACATGTGTAGGTCAGCGCATCATGGATACACAAGAAAGACTACACGAAAACATGCGTTTTGTCAGGAAAATTTAGAAGTCACATTAATTTAGAACGTAACCTAGTAAGGCATATCATTATTTCAATCTGTTCAAGAACAACTTATTTTCATGGTTCTGATAATCTTTGAAAGAGACCTCAATTGGCAAGTTATTCTGCCGAAGACGGATGTGTCGGACTGAAAGGTGCAAATATCGCAGTCAAACTGTAAACTAGCGACACAACGCATGCCGTTCTCCGGACTACATCCTGCTACTTGCAAAACTCAGTTTAGGGCTTCGTAGCCAGAGATTGAGAACGAACGCAGAAAAAGAAGAAGAAGGCAAGTTATAAATACGACGGCCGTACTGATGTAATTTATAAACAACTATGAGATATGAATTTAAACTACCAGTATTGTTTTTCGAAGCTGCAATCTGCCACTGCAACACATGTGTCGCACCTGACTACAAGTTTCTGTATTCCGGCAGAGTAGAATTATGTCCCTGATCCAAATGAGAACTTTCTGACGTACTTCATCATCCGTGTGAAAAGTGTATCCACCGAGATGTTCTTTCAGAGGGGCAATTCGGTGAAAATAACTCAGATTCAAGTCGGGATTGTAATGCGGGTGTGCCAGTACCTTCCAATTCAATAAGTAAATAACTGCCAATGTTTTGGCGCCAGTTTGAGGTCGCACGTTGTCGTGTTGGAGATGGACACCTTTTTGGTCAACATTCAGTTGTTTCGGCACACATTGACATGAAACTTAATGATAATGCAGATGACCCCTACCGAAAATGGAAACATGACGTTTTCTTATAACAGTAGCTGTCACGACTTCGTACATAGTAACTCGCCGATAGTTAAAAAAAAATCAATTTCTGCACTGTGAATGGCTTAACTCGTAATGACCCCTTTCGGTGGAGCTTCACTTGGCCTTTCCTCAATTAACGAAGGTCATGGTAGCGTGTACACCATTCAAACACAGATGAATGTGCTACCGTATGTTCTCTAAACACACATGGCCGTCGAAGATGAATTTCAACTGATTGTTAACATACTTTCAGCTAAAATTGCATCACAACTCGCTGTTCCTGCCCTGTATTCAATTGGTACGACGCCATTATTTAAAAACGAAGCGCGGAAAAACAGCAGACACTTGCTAATTTCACCACCAGATGTCAGACAAATACTGTT
This sequence comes from Ariolimax columbianus, assembly GCA_036924085.1. Classification (NCBI taxonomy): domain Eukaryota; kingdom Metazoa; phylum Mollusca; class Gastropoda; order Stylommatophora; family Arionidae; genus Ariolimax; species Ariolimax columbianus. The sequence goes on from JAVGWX010000009.1 coordinate 44,644,701, forward strand.
TCCATTGAAGTACTTACTGTACTCAATCAATTTCGTTTTCCGATTATCCTGAGAAAATCCGGATATTTACCAAAAACCCCTTGTATTTTAAAATGTCTTATTATTGATGGTAATGCTGAAAAAGACGTTGTGATGTTGTTTCCGGATTTAAAGCGAGTCTGTGACCTTCTGCATCACACATCCGGACTCAACGCGGCATTGTTTAGACCAGATTTACTTTTTTCGTCGATCAATATTCTTTTAATCAAACTTCATTGTTGAAGTCTGTTTAAAGAGCCACCACCTGGAGACGGAAGTGGGCCTTGGTAAATATGGGTCGCTAACCCTAATGCATGCATCCGTATTTGATGGACTTGGTGCTGGCACTGTACTGCATCGTCGACCGCATTTAATCTTTAAATGTATGTACATTAATCTTCAAATTCCTTTCATGGATATCTCCTAATTCTTCCAACATTTATCATCAAATATCTATTTTTAACTTCGAATTATTCTATATTAAGCTTCAAATTATTTGCATTAATTCCACTTGGACGATCCGTGTTTGCATATTTTCATTTCCTTCCTTTCCAAATCATAACGTGATTGTTTGCAGCTCAATATGCGCTATTCATTCTTCTGTTTTTCTGTCTCGCTCCCAATCACTATTTTTCTCAAAATCATTCCCCTTGACTCGTCATTTCTCTCATTATACTTCTTTCACTGTCACTTCCTTTTTTTACGCATCCTTTCTCTCTCTCTTTCTCTCTCTCTTTCTATCTCTCTCTCTCTCTTTCTCTCTCTTTTTCTCTCTTACTTTCTCTCTCTTTTTCTCTCTCTCTCTCTCTCTTTCTATCTCTCTCTCTTTCTATCTCTCTCTTTTTCTCTGTTACTTTCTCTCTCTCTTTCTCTTTCTCGCTCTCTCTTTCTATCTCGCTCTGTCTTTCTCTCTCTCTTTCTATCTCTCTCTTTCTCTGTCTCTCTCTCTCTCTTTCTCTCTCTTTTTCTCTCTCTCTCTTTTTCTCTCTTACTTTGTCTCTCTCTTTCTCGCTCTCTCTCTTTCTATCTCTCTCTCTTTCTCTCTCTCTCTTTCTCTCTCTCTCTTTCTCTCTCTTTCTCTCTCTTTCTCTCTCTCTCTCTTTCTCTCTCTTTCTCTCTCTTTCTATCTCTCTCTCTCTCTCTTTCTCTCTCATTCACTCACTCACACTGTATTTTACTTGTCTTCGATCTCCTTTTACAAAATCAGCTTTTGTCAAATCCTTGTTCCTGATCAGATGATCAAATGTAAAGAAACGCATGTTCGTTTGAACATGTCATTGTTGGGATTTTAAAATAAATCCTTGTTTGGTGGAGGGATAACATCCATGTCAGGATGTTCTGAACATTCTTCCGACAGGCAAAATTTCGAAACAGTGTCTGGATTTTCACACTTAGAAGAACACATCTGCAATTTAGTGACAAAAATGGCGAGCTACAGAGAACTTCGGTACAATTTAAATTGATTCTGCAGAGTTCTAAACCAGTATAAAGACGTTAAGTTAAGTTAAGTTAAGTTAATACATTGTCCAGTTTCATTAAATTTGTCATCATCAAGTCGTTCAATTTCACAAACAAATAAATGCTCATGTTGGACAGGAAACTAGCAGAAGAAGAAGTCACGCAGTTCTTGGACTGGTTTAGTAGCTTAGGATTTTGTCTTTCTCTTCCTGTATGTCACCGGCGGCCATCTCACCATACTCTTCTCCGTCTTATCTCTGATTCTTGGGTCAAAAAAGTTGTTGCTGTTGCTATTAGTGTTGTTGTTGTTGTTATTATTAGTGTTGTTGTGGTTAATGCATGCCCACGATGAGTAAGTTAAGTCGTTTGTGAACCCTGAAATGGTGTTCAGTAACGGGTTGTAGTAGCTTTCCTTACATCTCGAGTAGTCTAACGAGGGTGGACCGGGATCCTCCAGACTATTGTTATATGATTGACTTCATCTCTGCATCACTCACTACTACTGGGATCAAGTCAATCCTCACATCTTAACGAGACTGCCACGGAACAGCATGTTCATATAGAACTATGTTATTGTTTTCCTATATTTGCCTTTTTTCCAACGCAAATCTAGTTATAATTTCTCTTTAGCAGCATGCCTGATTTGCGTGATTTTCTGCGGTTGTATGAAAATTGCTTTACTTTCTCGATTTTTTGTTGGTTCATCAGCTATGATCACTGTCTTTGTTGTTTCTGTGTTTGTTTTGCATGTGATCGACTTTTGTTTTTCACTGCAGTGTTTTTTGTGTTCCATGTGATCGACTTTTGCTTTTCATTGCACTGTTTTTTTGTATCTTCATCTGTCTATGCTACAATGGATTGGTCATCATCAAACGTTGTTGCCTCCCGATGATCATCGATTATTTTTACACCCATTTCCATTTTTACTTTAACCTGGACCATCATCACCTCTGTATAAGCATTGAACTGTGCAGATAAAAGTACATCCCTGTCTCACTCCATTTATTATATGTACTGTGCCTGTACTTCCTTCTCTAAGCGATATGATGGACTTCTGATGTATGTAAATGATTGGCTCGTCAATGTTGACGTGTTTAAAGCCTCAAAAAAACTTTTCTAGGACATTCGTTAAAATGCCTTCTAGTAGTCTAAACTTCACACCTAGAAATTGAGACTAAGCATGTTTGCACTCCGTTTATACCAACAGTAGAAACTGTCCGAGACTGAAATTAGCTCATTTGCAGTAAGTAAGTAAAGATTTGTCTCATAGTAGTTATACTACTGTCGGGTAATAGAGTTATTACAGACATCACGCAAAGGTTTAACACATAGTAGTTACACTACTTTCTGGGAATGAAGCTATTGGAGACTTCAGGTAAAAGTTTGACGCATAGTAGTTACACTACTTCAGTTTACTAAGCCACAACTTATATGAAGTACTTGCTTCCCTCCCTGTCTTTTTTATTTCCCTAGTCATTTGCCAAGTACACATTTACAGCTGGACCGACCGAAGCCTTCCTATAGCGAGATTTGTATCCCGTACTTTTACCAAGAAAAACGGGTGCTTTCCCACCACATAAATCGTTCGTTCTTTAAGCAGTAACTCTGCTGCAACGAAGTAAATGTTCTCCAGCGGCAATTTCTATATCACTTTGTTGTAGATCGTTAGACTGCTGACCCAATGAACATCTTTCCTTAGTTGTTTTTTACAACATTATTGGAGGAGGTAGACTAACGTCTGGTCAGGCAAAACATACTGATAAGACTTGTTAATCAAGGCCAGGCAAAACATACTGATAAGACTTGTTAATCAAGGCCAGGCAAAACATACTGATAAGACTTGTTAATCAAGGCCAGACAAAACATACTGATAAGACTTGTTAATCAAGGCCAGACAAAACATACTGATAGGACTTGTTAATCAAGGCCAGGCAAAACATACTGATAAGACTTGTTAATCAAGGCCAGGCAAAACATACTGATAAGACTTGTTAATCAAGGCCAGACAAAACATACTGATAAGACTTGTTAATCAACGCCAGACAAAAGATACTGATAAGACTTGTTAATCAAGGCCAGGCAAAACATACTAGCCAAGACACTCACCTCGGCTTCCTAGTATCCCTTCCTTGAAACGTGCTGTTTTCGTGGCAGCCTGGCTAACGAGTGACGGATCACTCCCGTAGGAGTGAATGACGCGCCGAGGAAGCCAATCATAGCACAACCGCATGGATGACCCCGTTCCACCTTCATCAGTACGCTCCGGATGTGAAGAAAACTACTGCAACCCGGCACTTAACGTGCTTTTCAGAACGCTCAAAAGAGTAACCTGCTCATTGTGGACATTCGCAAACAGTAACCTGCTCATTGTGGACATTCGCAAACAGTAACCTGCTCATTGTGGACATTCGCAAACAGTAACCTGCTCATTGTGGACATTCGCAAACAGTAACCTGCTCATTGTGGACATTCGCAAACAGTAACCTGCTCATTGTGGACATTCGCAAACAGTAACCTGCTCATTGTGGACATTCGCAAACAGTAACCTGCTCATTGTGGACATTCGCAAACAGTAACCTGCTCATTGTGGACATTCGCAAACAGTAACCTGCTCATTGTGGACATTCGCAAACAGTAACCTGTTCATTGTGGACATTCGCAAACAGTAACCTGCTCATTGTGGACTTTCGCAAACAGTAACCTACTCATTGTGGACATTCGCAAACAGTAACCTGCTCATTGTGGACATTCGCAAACAGTAACCTGCTCAATGTGGACATTCGCAAACAGTAACCTGCTCATTGTGGACATTCGCAAACAGTAACCTACTCATTGTGGACATTCGCAAACAGTAACCTGCTCATTGTGGACATTCGCAAACAGTAACCTACTCATTGTGGACATTCGCAAACAGTAACCTGCTCATTGTGGACATTCGCAAACAGTAACCTGCTCATTGTGGACATTCGCAAACAGTAACCTACTCATTGTGGACATTCGCAAACAGTAACCTGCTCATTGTGGACATTCGCAAACAGTAACCTGCTCATTGTGGACATTCGCAAACAGTAAAATGCTCATTGTGGACATTCGCAAACAGTAACCTGCTCATTGTGGATATTCGCAAACAGTAACCTGCTCATTGGGGACATTCGCAAACAGTAACCTGCTCATTGTGGACATTCGCAAACAGTAACCTGCTCATTGTGGACATTCGCAAACAGTAACCTGCTCATTGTGGACAATCGCAAACAGTAACCTGCTCATTGTGGACATTCGCAAACAGTAACCTACTCATTGTGGACATTCGCAAACAGTAACCTGCTCATTGTGGACATTCGCAAACAGTAACCTGCTCATTGTGGACATTCGCAAACAGTAACCTGCTCATTGTGGACATTCGCAAACAGTAACCTGCTCATTGTGGACATTCGCAAACAGTAACCTGCTCATTGTGGACATTCGCAAACAGTAACCTGCTCATTGTTGACATTCGCAAACAGTAACCTGCTCATTGTGGACATTCGCAAACAGCAACCTGCTCATTGTAGACATTCGCAACAGTATTCTGCTCATTGTGGACATTCGCAAACAGTAACCTGCTCATTGTGGACATTCGCAAACAGTAACCTGCTCATTGTGGACATTCGCAAACAGTAACCTGCTCATTGTGGACATTCGCAAACAGTAACCTGCTCATTGTGGACATTCGCAAACAGTAACCTGCTCATTGTGGACATTCGCAAACAGTAACCTACTCATTGTGGACATTTCCAAACAGTTACTTACTCATTGTGGACATTCGCAAACAGTAACCTGCTCATTGTGGACATTCGCAAACAGTAACCTACTCATTGTGGACATTCGCAAACAGTAACCTGCTCATTGTGGACATTCGCAAACAGTAACCTACTCATTGTGGACATTCGCAAACAGTAACCTGCTCATTGTGGACATTCGCAAACAGTAACCTGCTCATTGTGGACATTCGCAAACAGTAACCTACTCATTGTGGACATTCGCAAACAGTAACCTGCTCATTGTGGACATTCGCAAACAGTAACCTGCTCATTGTGGACATTCGCAAACAGTAAAATGCTCATTGTGGACATTCGCAAAATGTAACCTGCTCATTGTGGACATTCGCAAACAGTAACCTGCTCATTGGGGACATTCGCAAACAGTAACCTGCTCATTGTGGACATTCGCAAACAGTAACCTGCTCATTGTGGACATTCGCAAACAGTAACCTGCTCATTGTGGACAATCGCAAACAGTAACCTGCTCATTGTGGACATTCGCAAACAGTAACCTACTCATTGTGGACATTCGCAAACAGTAACCTGCTCATTGTGGACATTCGCAAACAGTAACCTGCTCATTGTGGACATTCGCAAACAGTAACCTGCTCATTGTGGACATTCGCAAACAGTAACCTGCTCATTGTGGACATTCGCAAACAGTAACCTGCTCATTGTGGACATTCGCAAACAGTAACCTGCTCATTGTGGACATTCGCAAACAGTAACCTGCTCATTGTGGACATTCGCAAACAGCAACCTGCTCATTGTAGACATTCGCAACAGTAATCTGCTCATTGTGGACATTCGCAAACAGTAACCTGCTCATTGTGGACATTCGCAAACAGTAACCTGCTCATTGTGGACATTCGCAAACAGTAACCTGCTCATTGTGGACATTCGCAAACAGTAACCTGCTCATTGTGGACATTCGCAAACAGTAACCTGCTCATTGTGGACATTCGCAAACAGTAACCTACTCATTGTGGACATTTGCAAACAGTTACTTACTCATTGTGGACATTCGCAAACAGTAACCTACTCATTGTGGACATTCGCAAACAGTAACCTACTCATTGTGGACATTCGCAAACAGTAACCTACTCATTGTGGACATTTGCAAACAGTAACCTACTCATTGTGGACATTCGCAAACAGTAACCTGCTCATTGTGGACATTCGCAAACAGTAACCTGCTCATTGTGGACATTCGCTAACAGTAACCTGCTCATTGTGGACATTCGCAAACAGTAACCTGCTCATTGTGGACATTCGCAAATAGTAACCTACTCATTGTGGACGTTTGCAAACAGTAACCTACTCATTGTGGACATTCGCAAACAGTAACCTACTCATTGTGGACATTCGCAAACAGTAACCTACTCATTGTGGACATTCGCAAACAGTAACCTACTCATTGTGGACATTCGCAAACAGTAACCTACTCATTGTGGACATTCGCAAACAGTAACCTACTCATTGTGGACATTCGCAAACAGTAACCTACTCATTGTGGACATTCGCAAACAGTAACCTGCTCATTGTGGACATTCGCAAACAGTAACCTGCTCATTGTGGACATTCGCTAACAGTAACCTGCTCATTGTGGACATTCGCAAACAGTAACCTGCTCATTGTGGACATTCGCAAACAGTAACCTACTCATTGTGGACATTTGCAAACAGTAACCTACTCATTGTGGACATTCGCAAACAGTAACCTACTCATTGTGGACATTCGCAAACAGTAACCTACTCATTGTGGACATTCGCAAACAGTAACCTACTCATTGTGGACATTCGCAAACAGTAACCTACTCATTGTGGACATTCGCAAACAGTAACCTACTCATTGTGGACATTCGCAAACAGTAACCTACTCATTGTGGACATTCGCAAACAGTAACCTACTCATTGTGGACATTCGCAAACAGTAACCTACTCATTGTGGACATTCGCCAACAGTAACCTACTCATTGTGGACATTCGCAAACAGTAACCTACTCATTGTGGACATTCGCAAACAGTAACCTACTCATTGTGGACATTCGCAAACAGTAACCTACTCATTGTGGACATTCGCAAACAGTAACCTACTCATTGTGGACATTCGCAAACAGTAACCTACTCATTGTGGACATTCGCAAACAGTAACCTACTCATTGTGGACATTCGCAAACAGTAACCTACTCATTGTGGACATTCGCAAACAGTAACCTACTCATTGTGGACATTCGCAAACAGTAACCTACTCATTGTGGACATTCGCAAACAGTAACCTACTCATTGTGGACATTCGCAAACAGTAACCTACTCATTGTGGACATTCGCAAACAGTAACCTACTCATTGTGGACATTCGCAAACAGTAACCTACTCATTGTGGACATTCGCAAACAGTAACCTACTCATTGTGGACATTCGCAAACAGTAACCTACTCATTGTGGACATTCGCAAACAGTAACCTACTCATTGTGGACATTCGCAAACAGTAACCTACTCATTGTGGACATTCGCAAACAGTAACCTACTCATTGTGGACATTCGCAAACAGTAACCTACTCATTGTGGACATTCGCAAACAGTAACCTACTCATTGTGGACATTCGCAAACAGTAACCTACTCATTGTGGACATTCGCAAACAAGAACACTCTTACTAGGGGGATAAATCCAACGAAAATTCCGGACTCGTATGAGTTTTTAGGAAGTCAACATTCGGCAAATAATAACACCCAGCTGATTCTTAGAGCATTTTTCTAGCAGCATAATATAATGAGGATCTGTGAGTGACATAGTGTAGGTGATGTGTGAAGGAATGCGCATTAAGGACCAGACAATTTCGGACTATTTAGTGTCAGATTTAATGGCTTGAAATTCTCGAATTTAGTATTGTAGTGGCTATTCTCATTGTATTGTTTGCTGACGGTACTTAGGGGGCAGAGGGGTAAATGTCGCTTGTTTGTGAGTTCGCAGCACAGTGTTCATGCTAAGTTTTTAATTTAACTTGTCTTTCCCTTCCCTGTTTCCCATAGAAGAAATATTTGCTATCGTGAGGTTTTGAATCGTACCTCCTCCTCCCAAAACACCTACAAGAATATCGGTCATCCTTACAGACTATAGGAGCGTACTCCAAGCCAAAGCAAGCTCCAAACAAGATAGATTCTTACACTAAATAAAATAATAAAATATAACATCCCGTTCTTGTTCCAAAAATAGATTTACAGTGGATTGCGGCGCCCCTAACCCCCTTCTCCCTGTGTGATACATGAGAACGAGACGCTAGATGTGCTCACAAAAGCCGTAAGTTGCGGCATGTAAAATCACCATCCGCAGAACTATAGAAATATCTATGACACTCACAAAACGACGCTGAGACCCGCAAGAAGAATACTAACCACAATATGAAAGAATAGACAAAACTTGACTTAGATGGGCAGACAAGATCTTAGGATACATAACGGACATTGCAGAGGCAAGTTCCATTTCCACAGAATGGGTCTCTGAGACGACGCCATTAACCATTACAAAACACCCAAGCAAACACCAGAGCATATTCTGAAGGACTGTTCCACTTTTGCAGACCAAAGAGAGGCACGGAAGAATGACCATGCTCGAATAGCTGTGAGGGACCGGCGAAGACCTGGAGCGCCATGAACCTCACCGGACACGAAACATGGCATTAGTTGATCGAAGAAGAAGAGGAAGCCACTGGATCTCCATGTTTTCACAAAACTTTATATCCAAGACTCGGCAAATTAAATATGGATTTATGTACACACATGTTTACGCCCTTGCTAAATGTTTACGTTTTAGTCTATTTAGGTGTAAATTGTTACCTAAGTTAACGTTAGAAGAAAAAACTACGAAGATGAAAAATATTGGTCCGACCTAACAACTAGCTGACAAGGAGTATGGATACCCCTGTTTAAAAACGTATATGTTAAATAGCCTTCTTCTGGTGGTTATAATTAATTATTGTAATCCGCTGTTTGTAATATCTTGCCTGTTCTTCTCTGAGCTTTTTGTCTACATACGTTTTCAATTTGTCCATTAAGATTGTGTTGAATGTCTTGCCTTGTATCGTATTTAGTCGCACAATTGTGCTCATCGCCCGTATCCCGCATCAGTTTTAAATAAAACAATATTGTCTCGTGTAATTTTCTCTACATCGGCCGACTTTCAAGATCAGACTGCCGAGGTCTTGTTAGGCAGCAGCGAACGCAAATCACATATAAGGAATAACATAAGTAAGTAAGCATTCATTTGAAAATAATCTTTAATTTGCGCATTTAGAATTCATACTTTCAAGAACTATTCTCCCATACCCTCCATCATGTTGCACAACCCTACAAGAAACTCTTCATCCAGTACCACATCCGGCTCCTACATGTTATACCTGGCACCAAGATCCCAAACAGATTTGTCACTCACTGCCATAGAAACTATTATGTACAAAGTCTACGCATTCTTGTGAGAAGGTGGTGGACTAGACTTACTATCTTTCACAGATATTGTACCTATTTACAACTTGGTAACCTTGACCGTGCGGAGAACTGGCAAGCGAGACTGTTTCTTTGGCCTGTGTAAATATCCTCTATGCTACGATATACGCTGCACAACGCTGACTAAATCAAATATGTTGATTATTTCAAATAGTAATGTCTCATCTCTATGTGCAACTCGTAGCATGTTTTCCCCAACTTCTCTGTCCGTGTGCATCCCATTACGTTTCTGTGTGTGATGAAGACGAGATGGGATCGCTGCCACACGGAAGCGTCTTACAATATTTCTCTCTATCCACTAGAAGAAGGCTCTCTATCATATGGGTTTTAAACAGGAGAATCCATACCCCTTTTAGGTGTTGAATCCTAAAAAATGCTAGTATTGAATTCAATCATTAAACATCTGTGTTTTTGTAGTTTGCCTTTTTTAAACCATCTAATAGGGTAATATGTGAATTGCTTTCACGTATCTGTTCTTTCATGTCTATATGTAAAGCGAAAGCAAGTCTAAGAGCATGTCTAACACATGATATATATATATATATATATATATATATATATATATATATATATATATATATATATTCTCGTTCGTACCCTTTCAGGCGTCAACTTGAATATCTCTAAAGAAAGCAGTGGTCCTCATCAAGTCATCGGTAGCTCAATAGAGCTTGTCTTGGATCGGGACGGGAGCGGGCCAAATGCGCCTTCTCTGTAACTAGACACTTCTGCAGCAGATGTTCAGCAATCATTTTATAAGTGCCACAATCACAATCAATAGAATGTTCTGGTTTGAACTTGTTGTATAGATGGTATGGTAACATATTGTGGCCTGTCCATAATTTAAAAATCACCACTTTCGACCCTGTTGAATTTTTAGGAAGCGTCATTCTGTCGTCTTTGATGCTCCGCTAGCCACTTGTTATTGTCTCTGCACCGGATAAACCTCATGGCATTTTCAATAATTATACATATATTAGGTTGAGGCATTGTTCTGCCTTCGCTTGCCAAATGCCATCCTCCTTATTGCCAAGTATATTGCAATCAGAAGGAATCCATTGAATCAGCACTTTCCTGAATCGGAAACATAGTTTACAGAGTTCTTCACAGTGTTGTTTAAAATCTAAATGTGTTCAGCGTCCAAGCTTTGCCACAACAGATATTGCGTATATGAAAAATACCGCATGTTTTTCTGCTTTTTTCATTCAACAGAAGTACTTCTGCTGCAGGTTTTCAAGATTGCCAGTGGAAAATCTTACTTCAGTATTGTTAATTAGATTCATAAGATTCCGCCACCTCCATTCTATGTTGCATTTATTGTTGAACCATCTGTATACGCCTTGGTCCATATATTTCCAGTGAAGTGTTTCTCTGTGTATTTTTTAGTTCAGTCTTCTATTTCTGTGTCACACTGGCTGTTCTTATTCACAATTCCAGGTACTCTATCTATCAAATCTTGGAAGCGTTATTTTCTCTAGGTGGGGAGTATGTGAGTCGGGTGGATGGGTGTTATGTGTGCTGAGCCAGTCATTCAATCTATTCCCCGCTTCTTTATAACTGATGCCACAAAGGTGTACTGTTTTAGTCTTTTCTTTGTAAGTCCATTTATTTTTTGGTACATCTGAATTTCTCACCTTGTTGTTGGGTCTTGTTGTCTCTCTCTTCTGTCCTCCATTGGTTGTAGGTTCGTAAGCATGTCTATTGTTTCAATCGGGTTGGATTGCACGCCCCCTGTTATGATTCGTATTGCATGATTATTGACTATAAATGATCTTGTCAAAGTTTGATATCGATGCAGTTATAAACGATCTTGTCAATGTTTGATATCGATGCAGTTACCCACGCCCCAATGCAATATTCTAGGAGGTCACACATATACAGTGTACATCATCTGAAGAACATGCCCATCTGCTGCCCATGAAGTGCCAACATGTTTTTCCTAGCGGACATTCGTGGCCTTATATGTATTTATAAAAATGTGTATATATATATATTTCTCGGTTTCTGGACAACCCGCTCCTCAGCGGCATATACGCCGCTGCAGATCCCAACTTCCTTTCCATTGGCTTCTGTCTTGGGCCACGGTGCATCAGTGGGCCACATCCATACACAATTTAATGTTTGCCACCAACTCAGTCATGTGAATACGCGTACAGAGCACATACAACATAATTGTCCCGAATATAATATACTGAGACAAACCCACTGAACCAGAAAAACTACACAGTCAAAGACCCTTTATGAACCTATGTGTGAATTACACACACTCACAAAAAACGGTAACAAGAGACAAAATTGCAGATAGAAACATTATATTTTCAAACGAACGAAAGAAAAAGGAAGATTTGGTTTTAAATGCCTCAGCCGTGTTTACAGACATTACGCCTGCCGAGTGTGAAACATCCTTCTTTACCGTACGTTTTAAGATGTTAATTTGAATATATATAAAGAAAGTAGTGGTTAGTCTGAAACTATTGGTATCTCCATGTAGCTTGTCCATGGAAGGTATTGGTGATGGCCACGTGTGCTGTCTGTGTTCCTCGCGTGTTTGACAACATTGTAGCAGATACTCAGCAGTCGCTTGTCAGTGTCACAGACATGTAAATGTCGCATTCTTAGTTTGTTGAACAAATGGTATCTCAGTCTGTTGTAACCTGTGCAGAGTTTAAAGATTATTGCATGTTCACCCCCTGTTGAGCTGGTAATATGTATCCCGACTGGTCCGCCGGGGTCTTTGTGTATGAGAGAACAAGAATATCACCACTGCCCCATAGAGAACATGTCGTAAGAGGCGACTAAATTGTGGTACATGACATAACACCGGCCATGGTTAGATGGTTTATTTAGAGCAGCATATATTGGCACCTAACAGGCTGCGGGTCTACTTTGCTCTAGTGTTTGAGTCTAATAAGATGGATTCATACATCTGTTAACCACCTACCGCGGCACTTGTCCCAGCGCAGCGGAGTAATAAGTAGCTGGAGCCTAGTCCGCTAAGCAGGAAATCCTCCTCCCGACTATATCAAGATCATACCCCACTTGTCTCCTAGTCTCCCCCACTTATCTTTTGGTCTTCCTCACCTATCGTTAGTTTCCCCCCACTTGTTGTTTGCTCTCCCCGACATATCTTTTGGTCTTCCCCACTTATCTTTTGGTCTTTCCCAATTGTCTTTTGGTCTTTCCCACTTGTCTTTTTGTCTCCCCAACTTGTCTTTTGGTCTTTCCCACTTGTCATTCGGTCTTTAAAACTTGTATTTTGGTCTCCCCAACTTGTCTTCTGGTTTTCCCCACTTGTCTTTTGGTCTTTCCCACTTGTCTTTTGGTCTTCTCCACTTATTTCTTGGTTTTCAAAAATTGGCTTTTTGTCTTCCTCACATGTCTTTTGGTCTCCCCTCATTATCTTTTAGTCTTTTTCACTTGTCATTTGGTCTTCCCCACATATCGTTTGATCGTTCCCACTTGTCTTTTGGTCTCCCCAATTATTTTTTGCTCTCTCCAACTTGTATTTTGGACTTCCCCACTTGTCTTTTTGGACTTCCCCACATGTATGGTGGTCTCCCCTCATTATCTTTTAGTCATTATCACTTGTCCTTTGGTCTTTCCCATTTGTCTTTTGGTCTCCTCCACTTGTCTTTTGGTCTCCCTCACTTATCTTTTGGTCTTCCTACTTGTCTTGTGGTCTTCCTCGCGCGTGTCTATCTATATGTATCATAATCCAGCAAATGTCTGGTTATTCTATCCCACTTCTTTCTGAGAATGCATCCACTTTCTTTCCCCAATCTTCTGCTCTATTTATTTGTTTCCACATTCTTTCCTAGAACACAAATTTAGACATTCTTCCAGCCACTTTGACTCTATTTGTAAAAGTCGGACTCAACTGCAGGCTACTTAAAAGGAAGCAGTATCGTATCACGCACGTGTGATCTTGCATCAACGTTTTTATATAGAAATCCTTTTTCGTGATATCATGTTATCTCAATTTCGTTCTTCGGGAAGTATAAGGAAATAATGCAGTTACTTCCTTACTGAAACTTGCGATAAAGCTGTTTGTGCAGCTCTGCGGTAGTGGTTTTTGAAGCAATATTTTTGCACGATGAGGTAGCTAGCACTTTGCAGAACAATCTACAGGGGCCATTAACGACATACTTGACATGTAATTGTACTTTGCTTCTATTCTTTATATCGTTTTTGTGCCACACAGTTGAACCTACACAGTTGAACTAGGTTCAACTGACTGAAATAGGATAAAGAAATTGAAATTGACATTGACATTAGAGAACATAATAGATACACTGGGTATGTAAAACAAAATAGAGCATAGCCCAACTGTTTGAAAGCTATTTGAGACAATGGAATTAACATCAAAATAATCTATACTTCTGTCCAAAATGACTACACAGAAAAATGTGATGACGGATAAAAAGTTACAAGCAACTAAAAATGTCCAGCACAATTTCAACAAAATTGGCAACATAGAGACATAGAAGCTGCATACAGTGTTGCTATTATTGTTGTAAAAACAAGCTTGTACTAGTTAATTTATCTTCAGACGATGTTTATTTGGGCCTCTTATTACTTTACAAAGTGTATTTGAATGTGAACTGGGGTCCAACCTTGTAATAGTGTAGTTCAAGGTTCCAGTAAGCTACAGCAAGCGACAGTTGCAGACCCCACTTCGTTGTCCAGCCGGATGTAACATCCTATTTCAATAACCGCGACGAGGGCATGAGGCAGGGTCATCATCATCTTCTGGTTGGTCAGTCCTGAGACTGGTTGTAAGGTTGTCTGAGCATGTCTCTCCACATGTACATACCTTCTGGTTGGTCAGTCGTGAGACTGGTTGTAAGGTTGTCTGAGCATGTCTCTCCACATGTACATACCCTATGGTTGGTCAGTCGTGAGACTGGTTGTAAGGTTGTCTGAGCATGTCTCTCCACATGTACATACCTTCTGGTTGGTCAGTCGTGAGACTGGTTGTAAGGTTGTCTGAGCATGTCTCTCCACATGTACATACCCTATGGTTGGTCCGTCGTGAGACTGGTTGTAAGGTTGTCTGAGCATGTCTCTCCATTTGATCCTATCCTCTGGTTGGCCAGTCCTGAAACTGGTTGTAATATTGTCTGAGTATGTCTCTCTGTTTGACCACATCCTCTGGTTGATCAGTACGGAGACTGGTTGTAAAGTTGTCTGTGTATGTCTCTCCATTTGACCCTATCCTCTGCAGTTCTATTCATTGCAGCATAAGTTGGTACTTTAATGTCCCTGCATACCTGACATGTAAAGGTGAGTCTTGGTCGCCCCGGTCCTCTCTGGCCTTGAATCTTGCCCTCTAGTATCTTCTGTAGAAGACTTTCCTGTCTAATATTTTGATCCAGCCAATTCAACGGACGTTTTTTGTATCATATCCATTATTTGTCTTTGTGCGCCCATGTCAATGAGTACACTGTCATTGTCATCACTCTTTCCCTTCTACGGTAGCACCACATCTCAAACGCTTCCAATGTTTTTGCATCCTTCTTTGCCAATCTATTTTTCAGCCCCATACAGTGCAATTGACCATATATGAGTAGAGATTTTTTTTTTTCTCATTTCTATCATGATATTCTTTGAGGTTAACAGTTTATGTTTTTCTCTTAAGCCCTTTTTTTTGCATTTGCAGTCCTAGGCAGGGTCTAATTCAATACATTTTATCTTAGCAGGATGCAAATCTTGGTTTCTACACATCCAGCATATGGCAGGAAACTAGACCTTTTCAGTGTTTTAGCGAACTTTAAATACAGAACAAATAAGCGTACACTATCTATAAACAAGACGAATATATGAGCACTCAGATAAACTAACTCACACAGTAACTGGGTGCTTAGAAATATGAGCAGCAAAAACAAAGCCAAGGACATCGTGAAACACAGTTGGGGTATGTAGAAGACAAATAGGAAAATAAACACACATAAATATCATCATCATGTAGCACGTCCTTTGTAGAACGTCGCTCCCATCACAGTCTGTCTGAAAGAAACTCGTTCCCTTGCCAAAACTCCAGCCTCCGCCACAGTCATACTCAGGCATTCCTGGATATCTTGGTGTCATCGTCTTCTTGGTCTACCCCTTCCTCTTTTGCCTGGTACCATACCTTCCATCACCGTTCTCTCAAGACCGTTGTATCTCTTGATGTGACCAAAGTATTTGCATTTTCTAGCCAAAATGGAATTGATAAACCAGTTCTCCTCTATGCACAACTCTTGCCGAATGACTATATTTGTTTTTTTTCCTCTGTCCAGGGTATTCTGAGGATCTTTCTGTAACATTTTGTCTCGAAGGATTCGCTTTTTTGTCTGGAAGTTTTGGTAATCGTCCATGATTCGTAGCCATAAGCTGCCACAGGAAAAACACAGGCTCTCAAGACTTACTTTTATCATCTTGTTGGTGCTCTGCAATAATTTCTTCAGACTGTTCAGTCTCTGCATTGCATGTCTAGTCTTCTTCTGATTTCTGTCTAGCAGTGGCCATTTTTGTCAATTCTGGAGCCCAGATATTCAAAAAGTGGGACCTGATATATATATATATATATATATATATATATATATATATATATATATATATATATATATATATATATATATATATATATATATATATATATGAATGACACAAATAGAAAAGGTTGTCTCGAAGAGCAAAGTGTTCGCAACCATTTCTCCAGTGATCCAGTATTTCTTGCTGGATAGGTTCAGAACGCCTACTCGATATGAAGAACAATAGGGAACTTAAACTAACAAAACTTCCATCTGCGGGTTGGACAGCTTTCTCGTCCATTACCACGGTCTTGTACGGTTACCAATACTAGATCATACGCGCTTCTCTCGTCAATTCCTGCAATGTTATATGATGCAGAGAAATAGACACTCACAAAATCACTTGAAGTCAGACTGACGGCCACCCACGCATCTCTTGAGAGACGTTGGTCGGTATCACTCTCTTTTACTAACATATGCACAATCTCCACGTTTCTGACGTACGAAAGTGTCCATGGTGAATGCAATGGTAATCTTTGGAGACATCGCAAAATATCGATCGGCAGGTCACATGTTACTTGGAAACGATGGTCGATGAAGCATGGCTTCAACATTCTGGTACGCTCGAGGTAAAAAGATACCGCGTTGGTCAGAATCCCTAGCTGTACGCAGCAACATCTGAGACGCATCTGGATGAGTACTTAACTGCACACAAAAAACTGCATTGACAGATGACAGCATTAGACTGTTGTCTGTCATACGACCTTTTCCAATTGCTGGGGTAGTCGAGGGGTTTCTAGACTGAGGACTACAGGCCGCTTTGCCACTGCAGTCGCCACGTTGTGTGCTGGCTATTTTTGTTTATTTCACCATTAACAGAAAAACAACATTTGCCATACCGGGGATTCGAACCCCTGCCATCCTTGTCGGTAGGCAGGCATCGAAACCATTAGGCCACTGGCTTCTCGGAGTACTTACCACCAACTGGAATTCCGTGGCCCAAGACAGGGTTCACTGGAAACAAAGTTGAGACCCACAGCTATACCGAGGAACGGATCATAAAGATCAAGATATATATATATATATAAATGTATGTATATGATAATAACAATCAGGTCGAGCATGGATTCTCTCCCGGTTTTCAACTAAACCTAGCACTCTAGAGACAGCTGCATCAAAGCAATTTGTGAAATTATTTGTAGTGCTTGTTTCTGTTGCAATTTCTTTACACGGTTAAATAGCTAACCCCATGCGCAACTCTCTTTGGTCGGTATTTACGACATGCACAGACGTGATATTAACTTGTTTTTTCCTACCCTGTCAGAGATAACAAGATCTACTCTGGGACATTTGTCAAATGCATTATGAGTATCCTTCTTATTAGTCCATCTTCTATTATGGCTTAGACTAGCAAAACTCTTCATTGATGACGGAAGTTAATCAATAACTTTAACAGAGGAGTCCGATCAGGGAATACAGAATTGCTGAAGATTTTTTTATTTCATCACGCAGGTTGTAACAAATTAAATAGGAATAATTTTTCTACACATTTCTGTTTAGTTTTTAGTTTTTTTAAATAGGTTAATTAGTTCCGGAACTATGGTGTCTCAGAGATAAGAAGACGTCCTCGTATGAGAAGAAAAACAGAATCTTTTCATTCAGAGATCAAAGTGAATGTTCATAAACACGTACACATTTAGCTACAATTAGTACCTGCCTAGATTTAATTTAATGAACGCTCCCTAGCGAGATAACTCTATTGGAAATTGATGAGTCCATGAGGCGAAGAATACATGTAACAGCATAAGACATACACTTCTGTCCAAGCAGATATCTCAGTAACTAAAAGTGAAAATCATTAAGTGATATGTGCGTTCTGTTTTGTTGCATGGAGTAGAAACCTGGACCCTGACAAAGAAATGTGGAAGGGGATTGAAGTCTTTAAAATGTGGGTCTCTACAGAAGACTGAAGAGTTTCTTGGAAAGATAGGAAAACAAAAGTTGAGGTCCTGGAACAACTCCATGTGGAAAAGGTGCTTCGGAAAGAAATTATAAGCCAAAAAAAAAACAATAACATATTTTGATAATGTAAAGAGATGTAAATGTAATGTAAAGCCTGCTGAAGGTTACCTTGGAGGGACGAGTGATGGGCAATAAAGCGAGGTGACGGCGGAGGTATAGGCAGACTGACAACATCAAGATGCGGTCAGGACACAATCTGACTGAGTGTACTGAGCTGGGACGGGACACAGACAGCTGCAGATCCACCACCATCAACTTCCGCTGTGGAGACGGCACTTCAG
Organism: Ariolimax columbianus; assembly: GCA_036924085.1. Lineage (NCBI taxonomy): Eukaryota > Metazoa > Mollusca > Gastropoda > Stylommatophora > Arionidae > Ariolimax > Ariolimax columbianus. The sequence continues at coordinate 44,663,295 of JAVGWX010000009.1, forward strand.
GATGATGATGATGATGATGATAATGATGGTAATGATAATGATGATGATAATGATGGTGATGATAATGATGGTGATGATAATGATGATTATGACAATGATGATACTGATGGTGATGATAATGATGATGATAATGATGGTGATGATAATGATGATAATGATGGTGATGATAATGATGATGATAATGATGGTGATGATAATGATGGTGATGATAATGATGGTGATGATAATGATGGTGATGATAATGATGGTGATGATAATGATGATAATGATGGTGATGATGGTGATGATAATGATGGTGATGATAATGATGATGATAATGATGGTGATGATAATGATGATGATAATGATGGTGATGATAATGATGATAATGATGGTGATGATAATGATGGTGATGATAATGATGATGATAATGATGGTGATGATACTGATGATGATAATGATGGTGATGATAATGATGGTGATGATAATGATGATTATGACGATGATGATACTGATGGTGATGATTTAAGAGCCCTTCAGTGACACATTGTTTTGTTAAAGTTCGTGTATTCTTTTCAAAGCATGTTCCTTGATAAACAATTTTTAAATTAAAAAAACTGATAGGTTTTCGTGATCAGTTTCTTGGATGAGAACAGCGTAGAGCTTACTGTGGCCGAAAACGAATTCACGAAGTAAAACTGTTACGTGATTAAAATATTGTTCTCCCACATTATTGATGATCATGACAAATGCTAAAGTCACTGGGAATTGACGACTTCCCATTCTGAATCACGTACTGTTTTCATGTCTAAGTCAATCTGAACATGCACAAGAGTGGTTGCCCTTGCAAAGAACATAGCTCTTGTGCGAGTTGGTGGCAGTCGGTTTAGCGGGCTTGGCTTAAGAGTGTTGCGTATTTTGTTTTTGTTGCGGTTCTAGCTCAGTTCCAAGTCGGTTCTGTCATGAGCTCTGGTTGCCCAGTGGAAGGTTGTTGTTGTTGTGGTTGGTGGTGGTGGTGTTGTTTAGAATGCCCACAATGAGTAGGCTGCTCTTGTGTGCGCCCTGAAAAGGGCGTTTAGTGACGGGTTGCAGTAGCTTTCCTCATATCTCGACCGTGCTGATAAAAGTGGACCGGGGTCCTCCAGGCGGTTATGCTATGCTTGGCTTCATATGCGTGTCGTTCACTACTACCTAGATCACGTCGAACCTCACCTTTGTTAGCCAGACTGTTGTCCTCGACAACAGCTCGTTTCCAGGCCGACTAACGAGGAGATCAGGTGAAGGTTTTGGACAGTATATTTCTCCTGGCTCTGGCTAACATTCTCTGATCAGTGTGTTTTGCCTGACGAGGCGTTAGCCTCATCGTCCTTCCAGTGGAAGGTCAACTTGTTTGTTTCAAGGTCGATGAGTTTTGTGTAGCTCTAACTAATCTACAAACCTGTTAAGGGTCTTCCATGACGGCTATTTATACCGCACGTGTATCACAAAGTCGTTCCTGTGTTCCAGCGTGTGTTTTTCCTTCTAGCTACATGACCAGCCCAGCGGTGCTTAGAATGTGTGATATGTTGTTTGACATCCTAGACATGTGACAATGCCCGGATGTCACTGCTGTGTAAACCCATCTGGCGCTGTTGTATTTGTGAAAGGCTTACGAGATAACGCTCAAGCGAGGCATGCATTATTCTCAACGTTTGTTATTGCCAATGATAATTTCTGCATCAATAAACTTCTGATGCAAGGCTCTGATTACTAAACAAATGCCATTTAATAGACTTTTATAGCTTTCAGATTTCGTTTTAAATGTATTTATTTGTATAGCAAAACAGTTTGTAATGCATGAGATTGCTAAATGCTTCTCAAATGTAAAATACGAAGGACATTCATCTTGTAATAGTAATTATATTATAAAGTGCATGAAAGAGTATGTAAGATCTTATTTCGGAAAACACAATGGCGCTTTCGCTTTATCAATCTTACATGTAGTGATGGTGACCAACGACCAGTTTTTTTCGCGCCCAATATAGCATACAACATGGCCGCTTCACTATCGAATTGCACCGTAGAAGAACGAGGCAGTATTCGTTTTTTGTAGTCAGAGTGTGTGAAACCTTCAGAAATTTACTGAATAATGACGGTTCGGTATTAGGATAGTTGTTTTAGTGAAAGAAGAGTGTATGAATTGGTAGAAATCTTTCAACAAATCTCACGGCGCTGCGTGCATAATTGCCAATGGTCATCTCGGGTTAAAAAAAACTGCACAGCAGATGGGTTCTATAACAGCTGACAACGAGATAATGGAGGAGGTACACAATTGGTTAAAGGTTGTACTAACATTCTTTTCTAGAGGGCATCCGCGAGCTATCGGGCATGTGGTTAAAGTGTGCTGTCAGGCACGAGGACTATGTTGAGAAATAAGACACAAAAACTATTTGGTTGCCACTCTTGTAGACATTTTATTAATACAATTAATGTCCTTCGTTTTAGTACTCGATTGTTTGATTTCAATGTCCCTCTTATTCACCTTGATTTGCCAAATTCACCAACTCAAACAAAACAAAAAAGAAGTGATGAGTTTAATTTTCAATGCATACAAATAAAATTCTGAAATTGAGAAATAATATTCACTTAATTTAATATTAAGTGACATTTTAAATGTCAATCAAAATATAATTACAATTCATTAAATAAGTTTTTGTCTAACAAATTTGAACAATTATTTGTTTAAATACCGCAAATCCGGATTTTAATCATCTACCAAATCGTTTCTAAATTTTCCACTGCAATCCTTCTCCGCATGATCATATAATCTATGGCGTGTCATTTAAATGTTTCTGAATTTGGTGCATTTATATTTAGCGTGTATAGTGTGTACTGTGATGACTTGGTACTGTGACGGACAAAAAAACGGCGAATATTATGTCATTCAAATTGTTTGTCGTGCACATATTGTGAAAGACATGTTAAAACACAATTATTACGCTTGGGGGTGGTGTTCTACGCCCTCTATTAAATAAAGTAGCAGCATTTGCGAGAAAGGATCAATTCATTACCTTATGTTTATCAATCCATTAACCAATGTCCGCGCTGATTAAGAACATATACCATTGACAATCCTCCTCCAGCAAGTTTAATAATGATCTGACCTTTCTGCATTTATCCAGTTGAAGTCTAGGGAACCGACGTTAGTTCTCAGTTTCTTCTACAGATGTTTCTTGGTCTACCTTTTTTACTCCTTTCATGTGGATTCCATGTCAAAACTTGCCTGGCAACGTTTGATGATGCTTTTCGTATTCCTCCTTCTATGCCTTGGCCTAATTCTCAATTATGAGTCCATATTCTCCTGGGTAGACTCGAGCCTGGGCGATTGAGACACAAATCTGCTCTTTTTTCTGGGACAAGTGTGTTAGCTTTTCCCCCAGTTTGACCTTAAACAACACTATTGTGAAATAATAATAAAAGAATGCGATAAACTGCACCAGCGAGTCTATTACATAAGAAATATGGCTACTACACACTTAGAGAACTTCCACGGCAGATGAAAATATTGTATCACAGAAATCCTAGATTAGCAAGAGCTTTTAACATCCAAAGGAAACAAACATTCCTCACTGAAAAAAACAGCATTTCACGGTGCTACGAAGCAAACTTGGACGCACAAAAAATAAATAAATTCCTGCTTAGGATAATTCCCGACAAGGTCACGATGACCGCTACTTGTGAAAAATGAATCAGCTACAGCATCTTGTAAAATGCGACAAAGTATGAGGCTAGCAAACATCATTTCAAACTAAATAACACAGAAACAACACCTACAATAACACAGAAACAACACCTACATGAGCGGATTAGTTAATTAATTGACACAGATTTGCTTCAAGAAGGCCAAATGTATGAGTAAGCGTGTACTCCAACTGGAGAAAACAGTACTTTTTTCATGAATTCAATCAATCAACACTTTTTTCAGCTACATGTGGAGCATAGGTTTTTATCATGTCAATTCATCAAACGATGAATTAGTTATACCAGTTCCAGCGTTTGAGGCATAACGTTTCTACAAAATGAGGCAGATAGTTACATGCCTGGTTGTTTTTAGTAGCTATTTTAACGAGTAGAGTTACTCGTTACTCAATGTTACTATTCTTAGCTCCCTTTCGAGCCCTGGTAACACTGCCACTATTTGTATTTAGATAATAAAAATATTAATAATAATAATAACAATAATTAGATTATATATTTTCTGTGGTTTCGTTTCCAATATATATATATCGTGATTGACAGGTGCCTCACACGTAATCAATTTATCGTGGATTACTTTCAGAAATAACTACCAATTATCAAAATGGCGTAGTAATGACGTCACTTAGTAACGCGTTGTCTCAATGCGAAATTTAACAGGTCGCTTGTAGTCTGTTGGACATGTAATAATCAATGAACCCAGAGGTATTTGAACATCAACATGTAAACAAGCTTCTTCCTTTAGACCGCTGCACATGCAACATTGAAATTACATGTTAAATTATTTTTTTATTTTATCTTCAGTGTAACTGGTTGACAATATCTTCAATTCAAAATGAGATTAATATGACAAATTTGAGCACCATCAACTTGTCTTGGGAACATGGCACGGATTAGATGAGTTCGTATTCGAAAATGGCCATGCATTCGATTTATGTAATGTTACAGATAATTGTGTGTTTTTCTTATTAATTGCAAAACATATAGATAGGTATGTATTGTTTGCTACAGTGTGAATGTTGTTGTTGGATAATTCTAGTAAGTAAAAGTGGAGAGAAAGCAACAACAAAATACGGAGAAATTGAAAAGAATTATATTTGAAAAGTGCTTGCATCCATTGACAGCTAGCACCTTCGAGTAGGTGGGGTGGGGGGGGAAGGGATGAAAGAAACAAATAAATAGGTAAGGAGATGGACCAATTGAAGAAGAGAGGGGGCTGTCGGTTGATGGGGGTAATATATAATGGAGGGAGTGGTATGTAAGTCAAGTGAGGGGTGCCGGAATGGGCAGATCTTGTAATTGTTAAACTATTGTTGTATCTTTCATATTGTGCAGCTCAATTGACGAGCAGATCTTATGCACCGGAATTTCTAGCAATAATGATAATCCAGGAATATTATTAAAGGTAAAGGCATTCCCTATAGCTTTACCGAACATGAAAGTCACTAGACTCCGGACTGGTATGTCACGATGCAGGAAGAACTTGAAGTGATGATGTTCAGGGTTGATGAGATATGTGATCGTGGAGCAACGCACGCCCTAGACCACCTGATGATCTTGCCAATCCTTCTGGAAACATGTAATATGGATGCTTTGGTGACCAGGCAATCCACGTGGCTGAACATTGAAACATGATGTCTGACGTGGGGCTCAAGACAGGGGAAGTAAATAAGTAAGTCTCATAGCATACACTGCTGTCATGGATGAAGTATTCGGAACGTCATTGTACAACTTCACTGTTTGTTTAAACAGTATGTGTGTGGGAGGGGGAGGTTGGTGAATTATGCATTTTTTTTTTTCGTAGCATTTTTTTCCGCCACACAAAATGGCAGGTCCAATGTACAGCTGAATTGACTGCAGCTTGCCTGTCACGGGGGTTGAACCCCAGGCGATTGTTGTTGAAAGCGAAAGATCTACCCCTACACTAATCAGACATTGATCAACAATAATATTGCTGATGATGATAATGGACAGCCGCCCGTGTATTGCCCGAATGGGGAGCGACTAATAATTACAAAGCAGCCCATTAGGTATTTCCTGCGAGCAAACTAAAAAAAGGTTAGGAATGCGACAGACAACTACTTCATTCCATAAGAAATTAAAATAGACTTGAAAACAAATACACAATTTGAGAAAAGGTTTTTATTGCTTTACAAAATTGAGCTGAAAATGATGGAAAACTAAATAATGATTTCTTTAAGACCTATGCTGATTGCCATACCGAATACAGATACAAAAAAATACAACTGTCAACAACCGAATCTCGTATTAAAACGTCTGCCGAATGTCGAATGTTTCATTTACCGATTAATTTTCGTACTAATAATGTATCGTTTACTTTATAATATATTATTTATAACCACATCTAGAACAACTCTCACGGTGTTGCTTCGGAGATAAAGAGTTATAGGAAAGTTTCGAATGATTTATTGAAATAAATAAAACAATGCATTTACACCCAAAAGTAGGAAAGAAGTGGTTAAATCAAGTTATGAAGTATAGAAATAAACATCTCAGTAACATGATGACCCTATGTTCTTTTTGAGGCAAAACATGAAATAACAGAAATAAATGTGTCCGCCTCGGGTTCCGGAGGTCGCGGATTCGAATCACGATGGAGACCGGAGTTTTTTCACATGAATCATCTGTCAAAAATTGTCCAGATCTTTGAGTAGTGGGATCGGACACCCGTGTTCAGTGTCGAACACGTGAAAAATCTCTTTACAGTTATAAATCGAAAAGAGTAGACTTAACTGCCCGGACAAACATCAAAATTTCAATTTAAAAATCAACCCAAATTATTTGTACCTTCCCCCAGGCCTAGTAAGCCGCTAGAAGTTTTAAAATACCTACTTCGTATAGCCGAAGCCTTCGGCTACCTGGAAACAGAAATGAACATGCATGTTTGAATACCATGATTCCAAGTTCCAAGTAACAGTAATTGTAATAATAAGATCAAAATATTATTTTTAATGAAGATGATAGAGACGAATAAACATCAATCAATACGTCGAAGGTGTAACGGTACGTAAGGTTGATTAAAACAGCAAATACATGCATTGGCTCGGTGACCGTACCATGACGTGCTGTTTTGATACTATCCACCTGCTGTCACGGAGCCATTATCTAATATTTGTATTTATAGACGATAAAGAGAAAGAACAAATCCTGAATCAGAAACATGGTTAATTGTAGCATGAACCGTATGCTCTCATTGATGAGAAAGATGATACATGGTATGGTTTATGAGAGTGATAATAACATTAACAATCATGATACATGTAAAATAAAATTATGAATGGCAAAGATATAGTAAAGTAACAAAACTTAACTCTGGAAAATGATTACTGTAGGAATTAACGGTAAGCTTTTACAGCGCAGTCAATAATGATATATGAAAAGAAATTATATAATAATATTGTTAGCAATAATAATAATATTTATAATAAAAATAACAATACAAAAGATATTGATTTTGATGACCAGTTTCTCGCCGCTGCTGCGAGTCCCAGCCTCGTCTTTAACTGAATCTCTCTTGGGCCACGGAAGTCCAGTAGGTGGGAAGAAGTCATCCAGAGGCGTCACGGAAGTTGTTGCGGACGGCGAGGGAGTCTGACCAGAGTAATGGAGGCCTTCTCCTGGGTCTCTTTTTGTACCAGATTGCTTTTGGCGTGTCCATCGTTTTGTCGTAACAAGTGACCTGTCCATTTATATTTTGCGTTAACTGCATACAGTACATAATGTTAATAACGAAGATAATTTAGAGAAAATCAACCTAGCTCAGACATTTTTCCAGCGTACTTATTTCCAGTGTCCACTGCACAGCGTCATTAGACACAGGTTTTAGTTTAGCGATCCTGGCTGCTAAGTCGTTTCCTTGGAGCAGATCTTCATCCTTCATGCGATTAGTAGGATTGGGAATGTCGTGAGGAAAGATGTACTTACTTTCTGTGCTCTATCACTGCGTCATGTATCATGCATCCAGTATTCAGTGACATGGATTGCACTGTCATTAGCTTCCAGCATGTTGCACCTATTGTACCTGGAGATTGGGGCAGGTCATCAGTTGTTCTTGTTTTTCTCGTTCGAATTCTGGAGCGACGCTTCTTTGGATCAAGTGTAGTGCATGCCAAATAAGAGGTTCGTTTAATCGATGTGGGTGTGTTTTAGACACCCTGATACTAAATGGCCGCCTCATTCATTGCTGTATCAACTAGTTTTGCATGGGCGGTATTTCCAGACTGGTGCGGCCAAGTCAGTTACATAAACACACAGAGCAAGTACAGATATCCAAGGAACTGACAGGAAAGATAGTATAGTCTGTATCTTAGTCTACCTGTACTACTACAAGTGTGATTGTCTGTTTGTAGGTCCGAACTTTTGCTTGAGTTGGTGGTAGCTGGTAGGTGCATTTCTCTCCTCAACGTGCTGGGTTCGAGCAGTAATGCATTCTTAGTCCGTGTGTGAGTTCCATCTCAGGTTCTATTTTGTTCTATCTCGAGCACACATTGTCTTGTTGATGGTTAGCTTGTTCATTTCAGGATCGCGAATCCTACAATCGAATGCGGTGGTCTTTCAGGTGGTCTCGTTTTTCATTCTGACTACATGGCAGCCAACGGTATTTGGAGGTGTTGGCATGCTATACGACATCCTTGACGTGTGACATTACCCGGATGTCACTTTATTTAAGTCACATCTGGCGCTGCTGCCTATGTGATAAGCCCTCGACACCGCGCTCAATTGAGGTATGTTGTCCTTACCATTTTAATCATGATTTTTTTAAATCAGACATCAGTTTTTATAGCATAGCGCCAGTAGGGCCACTGAAATGTTATATATATATATATATATATATATATATATATATATATATATATATATATATATATATATATATATATATAATTATAATTGTAATAATACTAATAAAACAAAGTCATATTATTTACGATAATAATTAACCCAGCTAAGACAACACTCAAATGCAATCATAAAGAAAACAAATCCCGCCTCTAGATGTTTATTTCAAGAATAATTGTGAACTGTGTGGGATGTGCGTATTTACAAACAAAATATAATGACTTTAAAACAAATACGCAGCTTCAAAAGAAGAAGTTTACACAAGACCTTCAGCATGAGGAGTATGGTAGAATGGTGGGCTATGCACACTTGAAACAGTCTTACTTGGCTTTCAGTTTCCAAGATGAGGTACTTGAGAATTCCACTAGGCTGTCGCGATCTGAAAGTTGTCAGGATAAAGTTTAGGAGTCTCAATAATAAAATGTTAGAAACGTTTGTCTGACCTGGGCACATTCTTTGATCTGCCGATATTATTAGTTTGCTTAGCGTCAGTAGGATAGTAATAATTGCGTGGACGTATCATACATCACCTGTCTTATTCTTGTTTCTTTCTATTATTCATATTCTTGTTCTCCATTCCTATTCTTCCTGATATTCCTCTTTCTTTCTTCGTTTTCTTCTTCATCTTCTTCTTTTTGTTCTTATCTTTTTTGTTCTTCTACTTCTTCTTCTCCATTCTCCCTTCTTCTTCTTTTTCTTCTTCTTCCTCTTCCTTTGTTTCTTCTTCTATTTCTTCTTTTTCTTCTTCTTCTCCTCCTCCTCCGTCTCCGTCTCCTTCTTCTTCTTCGTCATCTTCTTCTTCTTCTTCTTCTTCTCCTTTCTTATTGTTTTTCTTCATCTTCTTCTTTTTCGTTTCTTTTTTTTTTTTCGTTTCTCCTTTCTTCCTTCTTCTTTTTCTTGTTGTTCGTCTCCTTTTTTTCTTTTCTTCTTTTCTTCCTTTTCCTTAATCTTCCTCTTCATCCTCTTCTCCTTCTCGTCCTCCCTTCCTCTTACTTCTGTTCCTCCTCCTTCTTCCTCCTCCTAGTCTTCTTTTCCTTCTCCTGCCTCGTTTCTTCTCCTCCTCTTCCTCCTCCCCTTCATTTTTTGTCCTTTTCATTCTTCTTCCTTTTTTCCTTCCTTGTTTTTGTTTTTCTTCTTTCTTTCTCCTTCTCCCCTTACTCCATTTTCTTCTCTTTCTCCATCCAGCTCTGCATCTTGTTTCAAGGGCCGCCGCTCGGAGGCGGAATACCGTTTAGGCTAGATTTGGTTCTCTAACCCTGATGCAAGATCCAACTATAAATCGCTGGCTGGCTGATGTCCCCTCAATCAACTCTGCAACTTAGTCCCGATTTCAGACTTCTAAAATCTGAGAATTGCTTTTTTCATCTATTGCACTGTTAATATCTAAAGCGTGACGATCGATTTACTTCCGTATATTCTCGCGCGCTGCACTCAATGATCAAGTGTTGGAGACTTTAGTGTACTGTTTTATAAATGTTACTGGTGTAAGGGGCATGGGTCCTTTCTCGCAACTACGATATAATGTCACAGCGTTCTTTTCTGGACGAACGTCGAAACAAAGAAGAAGACAAAGAAGAAACAGAAGAAGGGAAGAAAACAGAAGAAGAAGAAGAACTAGAAGAAACAACAAGATAGGAAGGGATGGGAGGGAGGAGAGTTATTCACAAAGGGACGGAGGGAGGTAATAAGGGAGAAAAGAATGAAGAGAATAAGGGATTGAGGGAGGAATGAAGAGAGGGAGAGAGGAGGAACGGGCCGGACGAAAGAAGAACGAAGAAGGAAGACTAGATACATTAGAGACTTCATTGTACTCAACCGAATCTTGTATTAGGGACATCCCATCCTCGCTTCCTCCGTTTCCTTAACTGTAAATGGAATACAAATTTACAAATAAAGCAATTTACAGCTAGAATGACAAGAGCGTGCTGGTAGCGGGAGTTGAACACCGTACCTTAGCTATATAAATTCCAACACTCTACAACTACACCAGTTTAGGGAAGGACATTCAACAATGAAGGGAACTGACAAAAACCACTCTACAAGAAAGGTAATAGAGGACTGATATAGTTAAGCCTAGCCAAAACACAGGTAAGCACGGTTTTAAAAAAGCAACGAAGTCATTAACACTTTATCTTTGACAGCAGTGTCTTCTATGGTACTACATCCTGCTTATTTTAGTTAATGTTAAGTTAATCTTCAGAACGTTTTAGCAGACCCCTATGCAGGAACATACTTTTTATTCTATATATACAATATTATATTTGGACCGAAAAAATATAATTATTCACCTTGCGGTTTCTTCTTTTTCTTCTTCTTCTTCTTCTTCTTCTTCTTCTTGTTCTTCTTCTTCTTCCTTTTCTTCTTCTTCCTATTTTTTCTTCTTTGTCTTCTTCTTCTTCTTCTTCTTCTTCTTCGTACGCTGCCAGACGTGGACTTGAATTTGTTTAAAGAAAACAGCCGTCATTCTGAAGCTCTCCACTCTGCCATAAAGTATGTTGGCACTGATGACAACCACAAAAGATTTCTCTCATCCTTTTATGTTGGGTAATTTTATAGCAGATGTTAAGGTGTTATTTCCCGAGTACCACTGGTGCATTAGTCAGCAAAACATATCTTCAGTTTATTGAATAGATGATACCTCAGTATGATGTGAAGCCAACTTCCATGATTATTTACATTTATAATTTAATAACGTCTCTGTCAAAATATGTCAAATTCCATCTTTCTTCCTCGGTGTCATGTTATATGTGCAGAGGACTGATATGCTCTACTAGAATTAGTAAGAATGACCTATCTCTAATACCCAGAATGCAATGTTCCTTTCTTTTGATTTAAAATGCGATGATACAGAGATCACGTTAGCGTTGCATGTGAAAAATATATACACTTGTATTGCTGCTTTATTTAGTTTGACGAATTTAATTTGGGATCAAGATGCTGAGCAGCGCATGAACTGCAGTGGTCAGCGACCCATAGCTGACTGCTAGCGTCAGGGCCAGCGAATCATTGCTGACAAGACCCTTCTACACCTCAACGCGGTGATCCTGGATAACAGGCTGCAGCAGGGCAGACTTGCTAAGGAGAAGGGATCGAAGAGGGAAGGCTAACCCGGTACTAAAAAAATGCGATCTGAAGTCGGAGTGTTGGACCGCAATGTGCAAATATCGCAGCCAAACTGTAAACTACGACACAACGCATTCCGTTCTCTGAACTACATTCTGCTACTTACCCTTTCAGGGTTTGGTAGTGGGAGATTGAGAACGAACGAAGAAGAAAAAAAAAAGACGAATTTCAACGCCATTTGAATAATAATATCAATATACATCTCTGTTAACTTTTGCAAATTGAAAATAATTATGATAATAACAACGTAGGACCCAAAATATGTGGCGTATCTCTATGTCGTGGGCGCTTAGGTTGTTGTTATTTTTTTAAATATATGCACTTTACGGAATGTTCACACACATCGCAATGGGCAACTGAAGATCTTTTAACGTACTATCCAGCCAAGATATTTGTATTTATTTATTAATTTAAGCTATAATGCATTTAATTTACTTCATAGCACTGAACAAATGTGACATAACGTCAATCTTACTATAACTACAAATATGTATTTTCATCAATTTACATCTTATAAAACTGACAGGTAATATTTTCATCAATTTACATCTCATAATACTGACAGATAATATTTTCATCAATTTACATCTCATAATACTGACAGATAATATTTTCATCAATTTACATCTCATAATACTGACAGATAATATTTTTATCAATTTACATCTCATAATACTGACATATAATATTTTTATCAATTTACATCTCATAATACTGACAGATAATATTTTCATCAATTTACATCTCATAATACTGACAGATAATATTTTCATCAATTTACATCTCATAATACTGACAGATAATATTTTCATCAATTTACATCTCATAATACTGGCAGTATTTTCAAAATCAGTACGTATTTACGAACGTACTATAGATGTTTCTGTGTAAAACCACTTTTTGAGTCTACCTTGATATGTCGTCACTACAATGTAATAGCAGATTCACCTATTTTTATATATACACAGCTGAGGAAGACAGATGTGTCGGACCGAAAGGTGCAAATATCGTAGTCGTTGTACACTAGTTACACAACGCATCCCGTTCTTCGGACTACATCCTCCTACTTGCAAAACCCAGTTCAACGCTTGGTAGCTAGAAATTGAGAACGAGAACAGAAGAAGAATAAGAAAAATACAGAGACAACAGTGCGGGACTGAAATAAATGATGTCCTGCCGATCGTATAAACAACAGGCATTGTTTTGTTAGTCTTGTCTGCAGTTTTGTTGGGAATTGGTGGGCGTATGGAACGCCCGAATACCGTAAGGTGTAATTGCCACAGCTGCACGCCTGTCGTCCATTGTTGTTTTGGCGGTGTTTTGTATCCAGTGTCAAAATAGGTGTCCTTCCGGGTCGCGTGCAGATATCGTTGCTGATCTGAATCGCTCCTGAATCGTGTATGTTTTTCTGTGATCTTTGGGTCTACAATTAAAGTGTTACAGATTCCTTTGGAAAACGTGTTTTATGTGCGTTTTTTCTAACTGGACTTATACTTGCCAAAGCGCTGAGATGTATTTCGACACATTATAGGATACAGTTGAACACAGAAAACACGAGAGCGATTAATATCAAACGGCCAAGATGAAAACGAGACCGGAAAAAGAGTACAGAAGGCCATAACCTTCAGAGTGAACTTGTGACACAATGCTTGAGTAGACAGAGAGATCATAGAAAACTCCCTAATGTGGAGGGACACGTTGCCTGGAGAGGGATGGACTCCGCCAGGTGCAAAACGGCCGAAGACACACCGATATTGCCGAAAGCATTGAGATCAATCAGAAATGCGCCAGCCGTCTCAATACACAACAATGACAATCATACCTCTGCGGTTAACTCGTCCAGACGGGAGATTCAATATCCTGGTACAAAACAGAGTTGAGTGGCGGGAACTGATCCAACAATCTGCAGCATTGATGCCCCAACGCCCTTTCAGATTACGGAACTGCATAGGATGATGATGATAATGTCAAACTATATAGACAAATGCAGTTAAGGGGGACCCAGTGGCCTCGAGGTAAGATGTTCGCTTGGAGTGCTGAAGGTCGCGGGTTCAAAACACGGTGGAGACCAGTATTTATTTTTTGCTTTGGATAATCCGGTAAAGCTACCGCTGATCTCTGAGTAGTGAGATCAGACACCCGTGTCCAGTGGCACGCACGTTGGAGATCCATTGGCAGTTGGAAATCGTAAAGAGTAGGCTTAGCGCCGGTGCTCGAGCAAAAGTCAAGCTAAAAATCTACTCAAACTATTATTGGAACTCTGGCCCCACAGTTATGTCGCAAAAAAAGGGGACTGTCTGGCTATACATCAGGTCTTGGTGGTGTGGTTAGCGGGGAGGCATAAATGGCACCTGACAGGCTGCGTGTCTACCTTGCACTAATTTACGCTTCCACCACCACCAATCCCCCCAAAAAGGCGATTGTATATTCCATGATCTACCAACCAAACGGTTTGTAACAGATACTGGGATTGACCTGGCAAGTCACCAGTGTAACTTCCCCTGTCAAAAAATATGAAACAAAGGACATCACACCTTCCCACAACGTCTAACGTTACAAGTGGAGCGAAGATAGATAGATAGATAGATAGATAGATAGATAGATAGATAGATAGATAGATAGATAGATAGATGGATAGATGGATAGATGGATAGATAGATAGATAGATAGATAGATAGATAGATAGATAGACAGACAGACAGACAGACAGACAGACAGACAGACAGACAGACAGACAGACAGACAGACAGACAGACAGACAGACAGACAGACAGACAGATAGATAGATAGATAGATAGATAGATAGATAGATAGATAGATAGATAGATAGATAGATAGATAGATAGATAGATAGATAGATAGATAGATAGATAGATAGATAGATAGATAGATAGATAGATAGATAGAAAGGCAGAAAGACAGGTAGACAGACAGATACTGATTAATATACTGCTCTCTTTAAGCAATGTTCGATTACACTGTGCCTTGCTATAACCCATCTAAACACACTGTAGCTAAGAGACTAACTGAGGATCCAAAAGCATTCTAGAAAACACATACTTTACTACTTCCAATGTGTGCATAGATAACAACGTAGTTTAGCGAATATGCAGACACATTGTTTAATGATAGACATATTACATATGGCGATAAGCACAATATATTATGACTGTAGACTAGTAAATATAGCCTTAAGTGTACATCTGATATCTCAAGCGCTGTTTTTGTGTGGATTATTTGTTATTTTTTTAACTGTTGATAGAATGCCGTTGTTTAAATTGAATTGATACCATGTTGTACATGCCGCAAGGGAAGAAGAATAACGCCTGGACAGTCACAACATACTGTTCAGGCATGTGAGCTAGGGTCAGATAAAATATACTGGCCAAGTCCCTACTTCAACTTTCACAATTCCTACCTGGAAACGAGCTTTTCTGTCATGGCAGCCTGGCTAACGAAGTGGGGAATCGACGTGATCCTCTTAGTAGACAGCGACACGCAGTCAAGCACAGCACGGCCGCATGAAGGACACCGGTCGACATTCATCAGCACGATCGCGATGTGAGGAAAGCTACAGCAACTCACCACTTAACGTCGTTTTCAAGGCGTACAAATGACAAATCATACTCATTTTGGGCATTCAACAAGAACAATAACAAATTGTGCGGAAATATAAAATACAACCAGCTTACATATGGTGTTATCTTTCCAAATAAGTAGTCAATCTTATATTTATATAACGTCCGTCCAGTAACATTCGTCTAGCAAATTCCGTTTAGTAAAGTCCACCTAGTAACATCCATCTAGTAACGTTCGCCTAGTAACGTCAGTCTAGTAACGTCAGTCTAGTAACATTTGTCTAGTACAGTTCTTCTAGTAACGCGCATCTAACAACGTTCGTTTAGAAACATTGGTCTAATAACGAACGTCTAGTAACGTCCTTCTAGTAACGTCCGTCTAGTAACGTCATTCTAGTAACGTCCGTCTAGTAACATCATTCTAGCAACGTCCGTCTAGTAACGTCCTTCTAGTAACGTCCGTCTAGTAACGTTTGTCTAGTAACATTAACCATGATTTAACAGCATGAAACATACAATTCTCTCCATTCAGCCATCTGAGAAACTAAAAATGAGAATCATTAAATGCTATGTGCATTTAGTTTTTCTGCATGGAGTAGAAACCTGGATCATGACAGAGAAGATGATTCAAGCCTTTTGAAATGTGCATCTTCAGAAGACTTAGTCAAGTTTCATGGAAGGATTGGAAAACAACTAGTGAGGTTCTGGAACAATTCAAGTTGGAGACGATGCTTATGAAGGAAAGAAAAAAACAGGAAAACATAGTAATGGGGTCATGTCAAGAGACATACCAGTCTGCTGAAGGTTGCATTGGAGGGAAGAGTGGAGAAAAACAGCCAAATGGCAGCAGACTTATGGATGGTCAGAAAGACTTAATATATGGTCAGGATACATGTGCCTGGGCGTACTGACCTGGCACGGGCCAGATAACGCTGGAGATCCATTACCGACAGCCTGCAGTGTGGAGACGGCATTTGATAATAACGATGAGTAACGTTGATACCTCGTTCTAGTAATTAGTGTAGACAATTTGTTGATACCTCGTTCTAGTAATTAGTGTAGACAATTTGTTGATATCTCGTTCTAGTAATTAGTGTAGACAATTTGTTGATACATCGTTCTAGTAATTAGTGTAGACAATTTGTTGATAACTCATTCTAGTAATTAATGTAGACAATTTGTTGATACCTCGTTCTAGTAATTAATGTAGACAATTTGTTGATACCTCGTTCTAGTAATTAATGTAGACAATTTGTTGATACCTCGTTCTAGTAATTAATGTAGACAATTTGTTGATACCTCGTTCTAGTAATTAATGTAGACAATTTGTTGATACCTCGTTCTAGTAATTAATGTAGACAATTTGTTGATACCTCGTTCTAGTAATTAATGTAGACAATTTGTTGATACCTCGTTCTAGTAATTAATGTAGACAATTTGTTGATACCTCGTTCTAGTAATTAGTGTAGACAATTTGATCCTATTCTGTGACATGACATCAGCTCGTTCCTCAACTTTATCTAGTCCTTAATCCACTTCTAATCTGTGATATCTGACCATCCCTAAAAATGCTATTTTTCACGTTGTACTGATGAGGGTAGAATTGGTCCAATTCATCTTCTTTGCTTGTAGAGAAATACAGATTAACGGGGCACTGAATCAGACTTGCAACCTCATTACACAGAACACACCGTTGGCTAAACCACCAGTGAACGCACACAAACCGTGCCTTGTCTATGACTCCCTTGAAGTAGTATTTTATAGTCTTGAGATAGACTGCGTGTGATGCGAAATGGAGAAATTAGTAAGGTTGTGTCTTCTATATGCGTCCTTTGCAGATAGAAATGTATATATATATATATATAGAGAGAGAGAGAGAGAGAGAGAGAGACATAAATGGAGAAAGAGAGAGAGAGAGACCTCTTACCTTACCTATTACTCTACCCACAGAGCAGAAATATCTATTCTGAATAACATAGCATAACGCTCCACAGTAATCTTAGACATAATTTTACGTAAGCTCAGCTTTGACACCGGTCGGTTAGTCATTATCTTTACCGGTAACCTAATTATGCCTGAGCTATTAAAAAAAAGGAGCCAAAATATTTGCGCTACCTGGAGGGAACAGGATACAAAATTGACAGGTAGAACATACCCCTTGCAGAGCGTCGTGAGTGCCAATTGGATTACGTTCGTTAGGAAGATTATGGAATTATTGCTTCTAAGTTACTTATGAAGAGGTGCTGCAAATTACATCACTTCACAAAAGCTGCGAGAAATTAGTTATCCAATCACCGATAAGTGCAACATCTTTATAACTGAACTTCAGAACATCAGTCTGAGATGATTTGGCGCATTAATCACGTAGATATGGTGCTATTGTGGTATGTGTCTTCTATGCCAGCAGCCGACCGTTGAAAAGTGCCAGGTAAGGATGTTTCAAAACAAGGTTCCAAGATAAGGTAGGTAAGTAGGCAAGCAGGCATGTAGGTAAGTAGGTAAGCACGAATATAGGTAGGTAGCCTGATTAGGGAACAAGGGCATACAGCGCCAAACATTCATGAACACGAAGAGTAGCCGCGTCCAAAGCTGCTTACAAATAAGAAGGATATTTATCATTACCTTACCTTCCCTTTATGTGCCTAAATTTACCTTACCTTCCCTTTATGTGCCTAAATTTACCTTGCCGTACCTTACCTTGTCTTACCTTACCTTCCTTGTTTTACCCTACATTTCCTTACCCTGCCTTACCTTTTCTTACTTTACTTTGCCTTGCCTTACATTGTCCTACCTTACCTTCATTTACCTTGCTTTACCTTACCCTACATTGCCTTTACACTACCTTACGCTTCCTTACCTTACCTTATTTTACCTTACCGTATTTGCCTTATCTTAGATTACCTTACATTTTCTTACCCTGCCTTACCTTTTGTTACCTTACTTTGCCTTACCTAGCCCTACCTTGCCCTACCTTACCTTACCTTACCTTGTCTTATTTTGTCTTACCTTACTTAACCTTGCTTTACCTTTCTTTACCTTGCCTTTACACTACATTACATTACCTTGCCTTTATACTACCTTAACTTACCTTGCCCTTTCTTTCCTTATCTTGCATTGTCTTTCCTTGCATTGCTTTTCCATCGGCTTGTGCCATTACGAAATGTGCGGAGATGTTCATTGATATCTTGAACCAAGTTGTTGTAAACCAGTATTGGTGTAGGATTGTTGTTGTCATCTATCCATCTGTCAAGTGATTTTCTTCGTCACCTGTAGCCAGCTGTCTAGTGCACTACGTATGCAGCGATAGTTAATCAGGCTGCAATCTGATGAGATGAAATAACCTTCGTTTTATCTGTTTTACTATTCTTCTTCATTCTCATCAGATCAAGGTCCCAGTTTTTCTTGTAAAGGACACCGTTGTTTGGAAGACTGTTCTATCTCCGAACAGCTTTTGGCTCGTATCTGTATTGCTCTCTCTATCTCTCTCTCTCTCTCTCTCTCTCTCTCGCCCTATGTGAGCAATCAGCTTTGTATGATGTGTTCCACGGTCACAGTATACTCCCAACATGGACAACTGTCATATGTTTAATCGTAATTGTGTTCTAATAGATGGTCCTGAAGTCCAGTGACCCTTGAATCTGTTTTGCCAAGTTTGAAGATGACGGCTTGCTCTTCTCTAGGTAAATCATAATAATTGTTTTCTTTCCGGAAGTGGGGATGTTGATCAGCCCATGTTCTTATGAAGACGCCTTTAATTATGGTCATGACCTTATTGTACGTGATGCTCAGGCGTGTTTCTTGGGAAGCTTTTCTGCTCTGCATGCAGCTCAGTTACCTTTGACATTGCAGTGTAATGTAATCTACTGAATGACTAATCTTGCGTTCCCGGCTGAAAGCTGTGATAGGGAGTATATGAATTGCTAGAGAAATCGAACGTTGTGTTGTTTAAGAGCTGCTAATACTCACAAAGCATTAGTTAGTAAGCATTCAGCATAACAAGTTTTTCTCGCATCATTTTTATAGTTATTTATCTTTTAATTCTCTCATAGTGTAATTGACTGATTTTGTCATTTATTCTATTTCACGTGGAATGTTGCTGTATGTTCCATTTCACGTGATATATTATGTTATAAATTCCATTTCACGGGATTTGTTGTTAAATATTTCATTTCATGTGCTGTTCTGTTACACATTCCATTTCACGTGCTATTTTGTTATACATTTCATTTTACGTGCTGTTTTGATATACATTCCATTTCACGTGCTATTTTTTTGTATTTTCAATTTCACGCGAAAATATTCATCTACTGTGTCGTGGAAAATGAACAATTTTGACTTTGGTATATTATAAATTAGAGAAGCGCGTTAGCTCAGTTCATATCGAGTAATTCGCTTTATTCTGTGGTAACAGCGGGTCTCGGGCTGAATCGCGTCACAATATCACAAAAATCCGAGTTGCTATTTTAATCTGGGACTGCTTCTCCAGTCAACCTAGCCGTAAATGAGGACCGTACCCATGCGTTAGGGTAATCAAAAAACAGCATGAAGGACACTGGGCACCCTACCTCTCACAGGCTGCGGATTAGTACAGTGGAGTCTTCAAAAACTCCATTTCCAATCTGCGGTTAATTTTGCTGAATCACTGCTTGACGTTTTTTTTATATTATAAATATTTATAAATAACTCATAATTAATCAATAAAATCAATTAAACATCTTCCAATCCCAACGCAGTGGAGGTCCTCAACAAACAAAAAACACAAATTCATCCTGCCATGCGCCATTATTTCCAACTTTGTTTGGATATTCCTTCTCCATGAGTGATTAGGTCTATCCCTGCTTCTCTTGTCCTGTACATCGTTGAACAGTGACTGCTTTGTAATATCAGCTGATTTCAGTGACGTATGTCCTTTAGATCGACAACGCCTTCTCATATAATCGATTCCCACTGGCAAATGTCCTATTCTTACCCATAGTTATATATTAGTGACTTTACAGTAGCATTTGTTCCATCAACGCCTGTCCAAGCGTCCATGTACAGCTTGCCCATGTTTAGTTGTACTTTTTTTTTGTTTCACACGTCATAGAGCCATACAATAGGACGAACTTATCTTTGGAATTGAAGATTCGTATTTTTGTGACGGACGTAATTCGTCTTAATTCGGTATCTGTCAGTACTTCAGGCCTTGTCTATATTACTACCAAGATGTACTCGTGAATATACCTGTCGTAGTACTGTATTTCTAAGCCATATCTGATTGTCATTAGCTAGCCATAATCTGTCTTTTTCACAGTGAACTAATATTCCTACCTAATTCAAGTGACAATTTAAGTATTATATGTATATTTTATTTCTGCATTAAGTTGTGAGACAAAATAGTGAAGCCATTAGTAAAGTTCAAATCATCAAATATTTTCGTCGAAAACTATCGCATTCCATTTTCGTATGTAGAAGATGTGTTTTTCGTAATTCAGTCAATCGCCAGAAGGAAAATAAACTGCGTTAAGAGACAGACTTGTCTCACTCTAGTTCATATTTCAAAGAATTCAAACGATTATCTCATTAAACTAAATATATATGTGCTCACAATATATTAGTCATGCATACAAATAAAACTAGAAAAAGAAATGAAATACTTCCCATTGACTAAACATGGACATGTTTTTTGAGATAATATCATACAAATAAGACACCAAGGTAGTTACAAAATCATATAATTATTTGGGATCAAGATCCTGAGCGGCGCGTGAACTGCAGTGGTCAGCGACTCATAGCTGACTGCTAGTGTCAGGGCCAGCGAACCAAAGCTGCCAAGACCCTTCTACAACTCCACGCTGTGATCCTGGATAACAGGCTGCAGCAGGGCAGACTGGCTAAGGAGAAGAGATCGAAGAGGGAATGCTAACCCGGTACTCAAAAATTGCTTGCTGAAGTCGGATGTGTTTGACCGAAAGGTGTAAATATCGCAGTTAAGCTGTAAACTAGGACACAACGCATTCCGTTCTCTGGACTACATTCTGTTACTTAAGCCCTTTCAGTGTTTGGTAGTGGGAGATTGAGAATAAACGAAGCCAAGCTAAGCCATATAATTATTCTGCACTGTTTGCGATTTAGGTAATTTCCTGCTAACATGGAATAACATTGAAGAAAGTGGTCAATGGAGTGTACAGAATTTTGCTGATTTAGAACTGCATACGATCATTACTTCATACATCTTTCTAACACGTATGTGCTTAAGAGTAGACAATGATAGGTTCACGTGTTCAATTTAATTTAGTAAAACAAAATAATTCAGGAGAGAACATATTACATTATACTTCGGACGTACAGTTTCTTTTGATGGAGTAATAACAATAATGTTCACCTAGGCATGTAGGACCTGTTTGGTTGATAGACCACTACAATGTCCAACTGCTGAACCTTGTAGCCAAACCTCGTTCACTGCTGAAGGAGAGACTGCTTTCTGTTGGAGCCATGTATGAGTGGCAACCTAAGATATGTTCGGATTATGCAGGTTTAATGGGGGAAAAGGGAACAAGAATTTCAGGAGCGTGTTACAATATTATACATCATGTCAAGAGTTTGGATTCAATATAAACATAAAGAAAACAAAGAATATGATACTTAGAAAAAGTGGCAAGATCCAATTTATCCAATTTATGCAGATAAAAATAAAAGATCGACTACTAGAAACGGTACAGTTTCTCCTATATAGGTCATATACTAACGGAAAAAGGCAGCTGTGAAAAATTAAGAGAATCGTTATGACCAAGATGGTATTAAATAACATGTGACACGTACTGCCATCCAAACAGATATATCAGAATTTGAAGAATTGTCAGGTGTTATGTATACTCGTCACTACTTAATGGCGCAGAAACATGGACACTGAATAACAAGTTGGAAAATAGTACTGAGTCTTCCGAGATGTGGGTATACAGAAGATTGGGTGACATTTTTTGGAAAAAGAAGAGAACTAATGTTGAGGTATTGAAAAAGTTGAGGGTGAAAAGATAATTAATGACCGAAATCAAGCTTAGACAGTTACGTAATTTTTGTCATATGATAAGACATGCCTTCTTGTTGTGACGTGTATACGCTAAATTCGAGAACTTTCTCAAATAAGTTATATCAGGAATAAGCATTAATTTACATCTTGTTAAAGTCATTTAGCATATTATTAGAAATAATTACGATTAAACCCGTTCAGTGAAGAAGGTTCTCCAGCTGATAACATTGCTATCATTCAGGCTGAAAGCCTTAAGGGTGTGAGGAAGCCCTCAGTGTTGAATAATGACCTCAGAACAGAGATTCTCAACCGTTTGCATTAAATGTAAACTTGAGGTAATCTGATAGGTTAATTATGGTTGAGCCTGTTTTTGGCACCAGGTTAATTATGGTTGAGCCTGTTTTTGGCACCAGGTTAATTATGGTTGAGCCTGTTTTTAGTGCAGGTTAATTATGGTTGAGCCTGTTTTTGGCACCAGGTTAATTATGGTTGAGCCTGTTTTTGGTGCAGGTTAATTATGGTTGAGCCTGTTTTTGGCACCAGGTTAATTATGGTTGAGCCTGTTTTTTGGAACCAGGTTATTTATAGAAGAGCATGTTTTCAGTTCCAGGTTATTTATAGAAGAGCACGTTTTTAGTTCCAGATTAATTATAGAAGATCTGGCAAAGATGGCGCCATAACTGGCTGCGAGTCTACATTTCTCTACTGTTTTGGATCATTATGGATGCCGCCAGACCACGGATTTGCCTGGAATTCACACTAGTCGATGACTTACACTTGTGTTCACGGAAACGTGGAGGTGTTTTCCCTCTGGACTTGTTATTTCGTTCTTTTTTTGTGATTTCTTCCATCCGTTTATCCTGGTCTGGACGCCGGCTGAATCAGTGAATGGCGCTATGCTTATACCTGTGTCGTATTTCACGCCACGGGTTAGTTCTGTCGGTTCACCTTCACGAATTTGGCGTGTGGGAAATTTAGATGCTACTATGATGAGCTGAATACAGTTGGGGAGAGATGCCAGAGTCACTCACACGCTGAGTGTTGTCCATACGACCTCTTGTGGTTATCGAAAAGGCACGACAAACTGCGTTAGATGCCTTCCCACCTTTCTACCCTGCGGGTTACATGTTTACGGAAAGGCTTCGGTGGTAACCCTTAGGCAAAATCTGCATCCTATGCTTTCTCCAGTCGTCTCGATGCATGTCTTGCCACTGGCAAAAGGTAGCTTAGGCTCTGTGAGTGAGGTTGACAAAAGGCGCAGTTTCTTCCTCACTTTACTCCGAATCACCGCGCTAGTCACCCATTTCAGCGGACACAGCAAGTGATACGACTGTCCACACGGCTGAACAAAGAGAGTGGTCTTCATCACTTGTGATGGACAACTATTAATTATAGAAGAGCATGTTTTTGGAACCAGGTTATTTATAAAAGAGCATGTTTATAGTACCACGTATATCTTAGAAGAGTATGTTTTTAGTTCCAGGTTAATTATAGAAGAGTATGTTTTTAGTTCCAGGTTAATTATAGAAGAGCATATCTTTAGTACCAGGTTAATTATAGAAGAGCATGTTTTTAGTTCCAGGTTAATTATAGAAGAGCATGTTTTTAGTTCCATGTTAATTATAGAAGAGTGTGTTTTTAGTTTCAGGTTAATTAGAGAAGAGTATGTTTTTAGTTCCAGGTTAATTATAGAAGAGAATGTTTTTAGTTCCAGGTTAATTATAGAAGAGTATGTTTTTAGTTCCAGGTTAATTAGAGAAGAGTGTGTTTTAAGTTCCAGGTTAATTATAGAAGAGTATGTTTTTAGTACCAGGTTAATTATGGCTGAGCGTGTTTTTTTTTTAAATAATGGAAACGCCTGTTTTTTGCACTTCGTTATTTGTGGCTGAGCCTGTTTTGGCACCAGGTTAATTATGGTTTACCTGTTTTTGGTGTAATGTTAAATATTGTTGAGCATGTTTTTTGGTAATACGGTAATTATGGTTGAGCCTGTTTTTGGCACCATATCAATTTGGTTGAGCCTGTTAATGTATTCAAGGGCCAATTAGCAGATGCGCAAAGAGGATCATGTTTAGATGTTTTCAAATGCGTTTCACGTTTGATCAGACACAACATACTGACCAGTGTCAGAGACAGGCGTCATGTTCTGACAAAGACCGCACATCTCTTCCATGCATCGTTTTCTGGAAACATGCTGTTGTAAAGTCAGGCCTTTCTAATTATATGGGGATATACGTGATGCCTGTAGTAGTGAGCGTCAAGCAGATGAAGTCAAACATAAGACAACAGCCTAGTGGAACCTGATCCACCTTCTTGAATACGCTAGTAATGTGAGGACAGGTGCATCAAACATCCCCTTAACACGATGTTTAGGACGCACAAATGAGTAATTTTACTAATCGTGGGCATTGAATAACAACAACAATAATCCACAACAACACTGCAAATGCTGACCTACACGAGATTGTACACTGTACATTGGTGTACACCATAGTTATACTCCCGTGTGTACCTCTCTGTGTGATTCCGTGACGAAGTGGTTAAGCCGTCGACCTTGTGATCAGGTGGTGTGGGTTCGACTCCGGACTCCGCCGTATTTTTCACGAGTGCTTGATGCAGAGTCCCCTGCATCTCGTATTCGCCCTCTAGTCGTCTTGTACTTGACTTGCCATTGGGTCGGGCTGCACGAGACGAGAGAGTGAGGATAAAAAGTAGCACAGTTAATCCTAACTGAAGGCCTTTGCCTTTTTTTTTTTTTTTTTTTTTTTTTTACCTCTTTGAGAAAACCAGAGCTGCTCCAACAAAAAAAATTAAAGTGTAACACTGATATGATTATGAAATAAAATAGTAGATATCTAATCTACGGAACCGCAAAAAATATACAAATGTGTTCCGTACCCGGACACAAACATAGCGACATATATGTTACGTTTCTCATGCTCTTCGTCAGGGACAAATGACAGAATGAAAATAGCAAGCAAATCACAACATAAATCAAGACATGATGTAAGACGAGCGGTAAACATTCATGTTACGTAATGTTTTGGGTTTTGTTATTATATGTTAACTGTTTTCGTGTTCTTTGGCCCCTCCCGCCCGCCGACTAAGGCCTTGTGACAGTAACATAAGTTTAGTTTTGTTTTTATCCTGATGATGTCGCAGAGCCATCACCTATATGTTTTTTAAAGAATTGTTACCTTCAGTACTTTGATCCTCGTGTGTTGGACATTTTTACAGAAGATACCGAAAAGCTACTTCATCAGTGTCTCAGACAAATTTATCGTTATGTCATATCACTAGTGTGTTGAATAAATTGTATCCCAGTCTGCTATAGTCTGTGTACAGGCTAAACATTATTACCTGCTCAATTCTCTTCAGCTGGAAATTTTTCATTTGGTTGTTGGACAACGTTCTGTTTCCCGCTTGTTACTCCATCTATACCAAGTAAATCTCGTGCCCTCCTCATAAGTTGTACCTTGATCAGGTCGAGGTAGCTTTACCATTCTCCATGATAGACTGGCAGTCTCTCCTTTGTCAATAATGTTGCAATGAGATGGAGTTCACCCCATAACAACTCTCTTAAATTCTAAGTTCCTGTAGATCTGTCTGTTTTTGGCTCCACTGTGGAGTAACAGTTGACAGCACCTTCGTGAAGAGTATGACTTGTCTCTCTCAGTTTTTATATGTTCTTAAAATTTCTGCTAGGAATTTCAGACCTTTATCTCTTTCATTAAGTGTCTTGAAAATATTCCGGTCGAGTATAAGGAAACTTGAGTGGCCTAAACATTTGCTCGAGGTGGGGAACCTTATAAAGATCAGGTTACCTTCAATTGTAGAGCGCTGCGTAAAGTTACGTATCACACTACACGTATACATATATTAATACACACCCACACAATTTTGGGTATATAATACGGAAAGCACTAACATACACACATGCGCAGAGAAATAGACATACACATTAGATTAACTGCACCTCCGTAACATACATTTATTCTCACATACATATATTCGCATACACGCATGCAAGCTCACATACAGCCACCAACACACATCATTGAACGATGTATATGAAATGTATAAACAACGTAGAACTATTCATTCATAGGCGTATCAGTCTTTGCAGACCATGAACCTGGCACCCTTTGAGTAGCCTCTCCACTGTGCGCTGAATATTAGAGACCCTGGGCTGCCCAAACTACAGGATCTCGCTCTCGGCCTCGCTGGTGTAATCCAAAAGAATGCAAAGCATGACAATTTTGAACCAGCTCAGCTGCAGGAGCTGCCGGAATGAGTTCAAAATATTGAAACCATCCGCCTTAGGTACTACCACTTTGGATTTTCTGTCTGAGTTTACTCCCGTAGCCCTACCCTCTCCCAAGGTTTCCACATCTGCTAGTTACTTGAGACATCCGATAATACTCGCAAGGTCCCAAGACTAGCTAGCACTCTCTGGGATTTGTGGGTTTAAAATCGGAGTTCCTCCTCTTCTATATAACTATATATATATATATATATATAATATATATATATATATATATATATATATATATGAGAGTATATATATCTACCTATATAAAGCGAATAAAACCAAAAAATGCAGATATAATAAACGAGCTGCGTATCGAGGAAAATTGAATAGTCTAGGAAGGTAAACTATTTTGTCCATCAAACACCATAATACCCTATGTAGAACGATACTAGAGGTTATAGTGCCTGGAAAGCGAGGCAAATGCAGACGCACAAGATGATGGACACAACACAAAGAATTGGAGGTGACTTAATACACGTTTATAAGATAATCAAAGGAACGGCTAAGTTACTTAACAATTTTTTTTTTCAAAACACAAGCACCTACAAGAACAAGAGGGCATAGCTACAAATTAACTGAAGAAAGATCGTGATTAGATTTTAGGAAATATTTATTTAGTCAGAGAGTGGCGAATGCTTGGAATGCATTGCCATATGAAGTAGTGGAGGCAGGGACAATTAATGTATTTAAGAATAGTTTGGATGCACATAGCTTTTAGAGAAAGGAAATGTAAAAGAAACTGATTGTTAACAGTTTCTGCAGTGTTCTAAACTAGTATAAAAACATTAAGTTAACACTTTACGGAGGTCGTGAAGATTACAGCGAGAGGTGGAAGTTCTGGCTTGAAATAAAGTCTAACAGATCGGCGGTCGAGAGAACGACAATCTGCAAAGAACATACTTTATGATTATTATTATTTGCATATGTATCATCATCATCAGCATTTGCTTCTTAGTACGTCGCTCACATCACAACGTGTCTGAAAGAAACTCTTTCAAACCCTTTCCAAAACTCTAGCTTCAACCACAGTCATACGCAGTCATTATTGGATATTTTGGTGCCATCGTCTTCTTGGTCTACCCCATCTTCTTTTGCCTGCCACCATACCTTCCATCACTGTTCTCTCGAGACCGTTGTATCTCTTGATGTGAATATGTCTACATTTGTCTACGTCTTTGTCTATAGTATTCTGAGGATCTTTCGGTAAGATTTTAACTGGAAAGTTTCTATTCTTTGTCTAGAAGTTTTGGTAATCGTCCATTATTCGCAGACATAAGCTGCCAGAAGAAAAACACAGGCTCACAGAAGAATTTCACTATTGTCATTTTGTTAGTGCTCTGCCATAATTTCTTCAAGGTGTTCAGTCTCTGCATTCCCGTGGCAAGTCTTCTGATTTCTTTCAAGCAGTCACCATTTTTGTCAATTTTGGAGCCCAGATATTCAAAATTCGTGACCTGAGCTATTTCCCCACCTCCCATGTATCACCACTAATGTAAATCTATCCATATATATATATATATATATATATATATATATATATATATATATATATATATATATATATATATATATATATATATATATATATATATATAGCGAGGTCTGGTCTGGATGTCCCGCTCGTTAAAAGAAAATGAAACGTCTGATATAGCCTCTGCTTTCCAGGTGTAGAGATTGCCACTGGATTCTTTGTTCGATTTGCCGTTCATGAGTTGCCATATCGATGGCCTCTCCTACATTATTGTGCCCACGGCAGCACTTTCGTGAGGGGCCCCCTGTTACTTACAGAGCCTGCTGTGGGGCGCGACCGAGTACCCGGCGGTATAACAAGGCGGGCAGAGTGGGCTCATTAGCCTTGGTTGGCAGCCAGTCTAAGAGAAGGTAAACCCTGACTCTAAACCCGTGTAGACGAAGCTCGTTAGCCTGTTCAGGCAGTTCGTTTATGAGCAAAGGAACTCTGATTTTAAATCCATAAGTTCCAAAGAGTGCTGGCTAGTATTTGGACGATGAGAGTATCATCGGATGCCTCGAATAACTAGCATATGTCGGCAACGACTCCACTACCTAGTGGAAATCTCGGGAGATGGTAGGGCTACGGGAGTAAACCCAGACAGAAAATCCGGATTTGTAACACCTAAGGCGAATGGTTTCAAAATTGCGAACTCATTCCGGCAGCTCCTGCAGCTGAGCTGGTTCCAAATTGGCATGCTTTGCATTCCTTTGGATTACACCAGCGAGGACGCGAGGGGGATCCTGCAGTTTCGATAGCCCAGGGTCCCAATATTCAGCGCCCACGCTTGCGCCCTTATATGCTTCTCACAGGGTGCCACGCTCATGGTCTGCAAATACTGAGACGCCAATGAATGATGAATATATATATATATATATATATACATATATATATAAATTAATGTGTGTGTGTGTGTGTGTGTGCATGCGTGGGTGCGTGTGTGTGTGTGTGCGTGTGTGTGGGGGGAGGGGTGGGGGGGGGGGTGTGAGTGTTTGTGTGCGTGCGTGCGTCTGTGTGTCTGTCTGTCTGTATATATATATATATATATATATATATATATATATATATATATCTCATAATTTTCATTTCATCAGAATCACTGTAGAGTGCAAGTGTTAAAATGGCCTTCTCTAATACTCCTCTGTGCTGAAACAAAAGTAGAAATAAACACACGCTCGACAGGTGAGAAAAACTCCAAGCAAAGCATGAAAAGATCAGCGCACATCGGAACACAAATAACACGTTTATTATCATTAGAGCCAGGCCGGGGATCTGTTTTTATCAACGACCAAATCTAGGTGTGGCTCACTTGGTTAAAGCTTTTGTTTCCGCTCCGTGTTATGACGTGTTTCTGTATGTTTACTTTATTTATTTATTTATTTTGCTTCTCTTTCTGTTTCGTGCTTTATTTTTAACCTTGTTATCTATATACTCTTCTTACGCATTACACGTTTGCTATTTTGTAACTGATATTCGTAGAGTTAGCCCCACGTTGTTGATTCACGGTCCTGTTTTCTGTTTGTTGTCATTGATTCTATCATTGTTACAGTGCATATCGTTTTTAAAGTTTCTAATGCTGTCAGAGTAATGAATGTTAGGTTTATGTGATTTCGAATGTCTTAGTAACAGAATGGTACATCGCTCATAACAAGTGTTCTGAATTGGATCCGCGTTATCGATACGCGTTAGTTGATTCAGCTTTAACTGTGTGCATGGGTTACTGATAATGAAGGAAAGACACATAGGAAGAGATATGTCCACCACACCTTTAAACAATCATCATTATCATCAGTCTCGTAACCTGAAAGGTTATTGAGGCACCAATACTGAAGTTTGTTGGACTAGTTCCGGCCATTCCACTATGTTTTGTACCAGGATATTTGTTCTAGCTAGGAACCTTCCCGTCCACTCTATAAAGTTGTCTTCATACCTATTTTTTCTGCCACCTTCTATTACGCTTCACAAGCACAGTACCTTGCAGATGATTTTGAAACATGCCCATACTATGCCAGATTGCGTTCTTTTACCATAGCCAATAACTCTTTATATTGGCCGACCTCTGTTTTAACGGTGTCCCGAACTGCCGTATTCGTGAAGTACCCTTGAAACGAAATGCCGAAGATTGGACGCAGATAATCTCTTCTCCCTTTCACAAATTCTCTACATTAGATCCACTGTACGTGTCCAAGTTTCACACGCGTAAAGGATCACGGAAATGGCAAGTGCATACATTAAACTCAACTTGGAATTCAGGTTCATGCTTTTGTTCCCCCACACCGGCCTCAGTTTGGTCAGGGCAGCCATGGTCATTGCTGTTCTTGGCTGAATCTCAGTTCAGGAACATTCCTCATCAGTGCCCTTTTGTATGTAAACTGTTAAACAATTTGCAATGTTTCGCCTTTGATCACAATCGTACATGTTAAAACCTCTGGGGCGTTGACCATTGTTCTTTCTTCTCTGTTTTAATTTCCATTCCAACCTTTTGAACTGCATTGTAAAAGTTTGAGATTAGACTAGCAAGTTCTAGCGCTGTTCCAGCCAGCCGGGTAATGTCAACAGCAAACCGGAGATTGGTGAGTGTACGACCACCTATGCTGACAGTACCCACGTGATCATCCAGAGCTTCGGACATGATACAATGTTTATGTTAATGTTAAATACGATGAAGTCGCTAACATTTCATTCCCGACATATGTCCGACTTCATTTACTGTAAAGTATTTAGAGTTTGTTTGCTATAAAGTTTTGAAATTGTGTAATGGTGTTTAATTAATTAGATCATCGCAGCTCATAATGTTTTTTCGGGTATATGTCTTTTTTTAAATTTATGTAGTTTAATATTATGTAATACATTTGCACCGTTTCTTCTTCTTCGCTCTTTTTATCGTGTGGTGCATAGAACATAAACCAATTCTCTCTAAATAGAACTATACAATGCTATTTTCTCTTAGTTTTTCCAGCTTCTTGTTCTTTTTCTAACAGCCTCCAGGTATATTTCTCTTGGTTCTGAAGCATTACTTTACTTCTTTATCCCTGTGGGTTCCATTTCCGAGCTTGCCTGTGGAAGCTTTATTTGTGCTTTTGTAGTGTGTGACCTATCCATCTCCATCTTCTTCCAAAGATTTCCTGTTCCACCTGTTTTTGTTCTGTTCTCACAGAAGGCTTGCAATTGTAACCCTTTCGGTAATCGCAGGACTGGAATATTTATTAGGGATTTTTTGACAGTGACTTGCAGTTTCATATTGAGTTTAATAACCCGCCATGTTTCCGCTCCACATGAAAGGACAGACTTCACATTGGATTTGAAAAATCCTTAGTTTGGTATGTATACTGATAATTTTAGAGTTCCTTATGTTTTTCAATATGACAATGACCACTCTTGTTTTATTTGCAAATCATGGCTTCTATCCTCTCACCTGCATCCAGTCTTATTTATGATGATTTATTGATAAATCTTGGCTTGTACCCTCTCATTTGCATCCAGTCTTATTTATGATGATTTATAGGTAAATCCTGACTTGTACCCTCTCATTTGCATCCAGTCTTATTTGTGATGATTCATGGGTATGGGAAGCGCTCTACCTCCTCCAATGATGTTCCTCTCAGAATGAGCTGTGTTGTTGACCATATTACATTTTTCACTGTTTCGAGACTTTGTAACGTTATTTAATGTTGTCGAAGCAATAATTGTTTTCATAATAAGTTATGTTTTTAGAGCAATTAATGTTGTCTGAGCACTAGCTGTTTTCAGAATAATTTATGTTTTAAGAGAAATTACTAATGTTGTCTCAGCACTAACTGTTTTCAGATAATGTATGTTTTTAGAGAAATTAATGTTGTCTTTGAACAATAACTATTTTTATAATAATTTAAGTTTTAAAAGTAATTAATATTGCCTCGGCAATAATTGTTTTCAGAGTAATTTATGTTTTAGCAGATATTTATATTTTCTGAACTCTTTTTTTAAGCAAGTGTTTTTTAGGTTGAGATTTTTGTATCGTTCACCTCGTTTCATCAGGGACAGATCGCTGTAATATGTTGTGCACCTAACAGCAGATTTAAACATTACCAGCACGATTTTGTATGTAGGTTATTTCTCACTTGAGCATGACCTTTTTTTAAACAAGTCAGAAAACAGCAAAGTTTAGTTTGTGAGAAGTGTCAATAACCGTTTTAGTTGTCCCTCTCCCAGTAACAATTTAAAACTAGGTCACGGATATCTAGATTTCAGCCGTTAGAGTCTTTGCACTTTGGGGTATGGTTACCAGGTTCAATCTCATGTCCTTATATAGTCCAGTCTACCCGGTTGTATTTGTGTAATTAAATTGGGGAAACCAATTTAATTATGTTAGCATTCGATCAAACCGGGTTATTAACGCTAAGATATTGAACAGTGATGAGTTTCACATTTTGTCATTGATGGATGCGTTTATATTACACAATTTATGTTTTTATTTTTATTTTTCACAAACGTACGGGGTTTAACCTCAGTTACCGATGCGCTATAGTCGAACCAGCGAGTGTTAGGTCTAACGTTGTAGAAAGAAAGCACAGAGATGAATGGAACTGGTCACCTCCAACTCATAAACAAATTGTGGCTTAGTACAGTTACGTGTCTAGCACCTCTTCCTTTCCAGACAAATGTTTTCTTGTTCCATGTAATGTTATTTATAAATGTTTTTGTTTGTGCAGTTTGTATTGTATGTAAACTAATTGTTCTCCAAGTATTGTTGTTTCGAATGCCCACAATGATTAGGTCTACTCTTTTGTGCACCCTGAAAAAGACGTTAAGTGACTTTAAGTTTAGTGCAGTAGCTTTCCTCACATCCAAAGCATGCTGATGAGGGTGGACGGGATCCTCCAGACAGTTGTACCACGATTGACTTAATCGCCGTGGCGCTCAATACTACAGGAGCACGTCGATCCCTCGCCTCGTTAGCCAAGCTGCAATGAAAACAGACCGTTTCCAAGGAGGGCTACAAGGCATCAATGGCGATGGTCTTGGCCAGTATATTTTGCCTACCCTGACTAAAATGTCTGATCAGTATATTTTGCCTACCCTGACTAAAATGTCTGATCAGTATATTTTGCCTACCCTAAAATGTCTGATCAGTATATTTTGCCTACCGTAACTAATATGTCTGATCAGTATGTTTTACCTACCCTGACTAAAATGTCTGATCAGTATATTTCGCTTGACCAGACTTTAGTCTTCCTCCGTGTTAAGTATTGTATATTTGAATTTTAAAGAGGTAATGTCAGCAATGTCAATTTGTAGACAGAACATAAGCAACTTACGTTACTTTGCTGACACTAATAATAGCATAGAATTAGTCACATTAACAGGAAATGGTCATTTCTTAAAATACGGATCTCAGAGTAAATCAAAAGAAACCAGAAGTAAAGATAGTAACAAAGAAACTCGCCAAAATGATGTATCAAAGTGAAGAAGCGGTAACTAGGACAAACACACACATTTAAATACTTGAAAACCCACATATCATCTTACGGGAGATAGAAATTACGAAATAAAGAACAGCATATCCCAGGCACAATGAGTCTTTACGAGAATGAAGGAATCTGTGTACAACTATATCCTATTCCTGGAAATAAGAACAATAGTTCTGCGTAGTACGCACCGAGTCATGGACAACCAGCAGGACACCTGCAGGGATCATTGGATGCCACGGAAATGTGGTTTTACATTATATTGATAATTCCGTTGGCTGCAAAGAAGAAAGTAATAACGGGATACTTGAAGAGGCACAAACACAGCTTATGGCAAAACACAGGACAAGGCAGTCACCCTTTTCCGGGTACGTCATGAGAAGATGCAGGTGACAACGGACAGAATCGCAGGTAAGAAGGACAGAGGGCGGTCTAGAGGAAAATACTGTATAGCTTGATGGAAATGCATGGCGGAATTGAATAAACTACACACGTGACAAGAGGAGGTGGAGATATATGATCGCCAACGTCAACCGACAGGGCACATGATGATAATGAAGATGATTGTGATGATGAGGATGACGACGATGATGATGGTGTAAGAACAATATTTTATAGTAATGTACTATTATTCCAGAGTTTGTTTTATGTGCTGAGTTTGTAATGCTTGAATATAAATTTCAAACTACCTCGGTCTCAAGGGAGGTGGTACCCGAGTGCCTGCAGTCTGAGTTACCTCCACTTGCCTTGACTTATGTCTTGCCACTGACCCAAGGTAGCTCGGGACCAGAGAGTAAGATTAATGACCAACGCAGTTCCTTTCTCACTCTAATCCAAATACAGCGCAAGTTACGTAATCAATACAAAACCATCTGGCGATAGGCAACTAACTACATATGTGGGAAGTCTAATTATATATATGTCATTTGTTTATAGATATGAAATAATTATTAAACCGATCTTTTTTGTATCTTCTACAGTTTGACTTGCGTGGATAGTTGTCGACATCAAATGTGTTTCCTTAAACTGGCTAACGATATTTTGTAAGTACTTTTTTATGTTTCATTTTGAAATGTACTTATTGTTGATGACCGTTATCGCTGTGAGCAGAACAATGATTTTTAGTGCTTTGTTTTACATAAATTGTTTCTCAATCTCACACGCTACTGTCTACCTAAACCTATATAAGTACTTGATTTACTATAATGAAAGCCAATACAGGAAGGAATGGAACAGGTTACCATACCTCAAATGATGCGTCGATCCCGATTAGTTCAGATGCCATATCCAAAGTTAAATCGGGCGAAAAGGATCTCCAAAGTCATCGAACTCTTTCCTTGATGGTACAATCTTCCAGGCTCTTACTAGTGCTCCTCTTGCCGTTTTTCTTCCAGTTATGGCTTTGTTAACCTCTGACATGTTTACCATGCGCCTTTCATCCCAGTATTATTTTATGCATCCTGTTTTTCGGTCAACATATCTTAACTACCGGACTCTGAATTCGTCAATTCTTTTTTCCGTCGCCAAGTCTGCAAGACGTATTTTATTTATTTTATGTTTCACCCAGGAGAAGCCCCTCATTGTTTTAAATATCATCATCATCATCGTCGGGTAATATTTTATTTACAGAAATGGTTTTAAACAGATGTGAGGGGTTGAAAGTAGATAAATGCCAAGGTCAAGATGGCATTCATCCAAAATTGCTGTTTTAAATTAGGACCAACTAGCAAAACCATTGGCCATATTATGTTCTCAATTACTTTCAAAATAGATTTGTTCCAGGGAATTGGTAAAATGTTGGAGTGATCCCTTTATCCAACAAGGCCAAAAAAAACCAGATCCAGCAAATTATAAACCGGTGAGTTTAACGGGCATAGTCTGTAAATTGTTAGAGTCAATAATCAAAGAAAGCATTGAAGTGCATTTAGACAAGTTTAATCTAATCAGAAATAGTCAGCATGGGTTTACTAGAGGAAGATCGTGGTTAACAAATATATTAGAATTCAGGAAGAATGTTACTAAAATGATAGATAAAGGTGAGCCAGTGGATGACATTTATCTTAATTTTGCTAAATCCTTTGATATACTACCTCATCAACGATTATTTAGAAAGTTAACATCACATGGAATTGATGGGGGAAGCTGCCAAGTCGGTTGAAAATAGGTGAACCCGAATAAGGCAGAGAGTGGACATAAAAAAGGAGTACTGAGTCGTGTGAAGTGAAGAGTGGAGTGGACCTAGGGATTATAATAGATCATACAGGTGAAATGAGTGAGCAAGCCCAGCTAGCATTGAAAAAGGCACATGCAATGTTAGGTATGATAAAAAAAAAATATTAAACATAGAAGCAAGGAAGTGATAGTCAAACTATATAAAGCATAAGTTAGACTTAGATTGGAATACTGTGTACAGGTGTGGGGTCCTTATCGTAGAAATGATATAAACATGATGGAAACGATACAAACAAGAGCGACAAAGTTGATAGTGCGGTACCAGAATTACAGTTATGAGGATAGACGGATAGAGGATAAGTTCTCAAAATTGTAAGGCAGGCAATACACAGGGCAGAAACAACACTTTAACGAAAGGTAAAGGACAGACTGCCAGAGGTAAACAATTGTATGAGGTGAATGATATCAAAAATGGATGAACATAATAACATCTGGAAGATTGTGCCATCAAGGCAAGTGACATAGGTCTTTGAAAAACTATTTCAGTCGATCAATGTAAGAAACAACCGAGAAGACCAACCAAGAAATAAGGAAACGAATGGCCATGACACTGCAGAGGTTATCGAAGATGAAAAACGTGTGGCAGAGCACTAACAGAATTGCGAAAGTAAAGATCATGAAGACGTGCATCTTCCCAGTGGTAACGTATGGATGCCATACATTTTCAACCACATAAACACTGTGGAGCAGGATCGAGCTAAAATAAAATGCTAAACGAGGGTATTCAGAATAGCACGGAGATCGTATTAGAAAAACGCAGAAAACCTACAGGAGCTCGAAATAACGCAAAGCTGGCTAGTAAACAACATTACGTCTAGGAAATTAACATATTATGGCCACATCAGATGTCGCAATGGCTTAGAAAGAACGATACTGGAGGGTTATGGTTCCTGAAAAAGAGACAGAAACAGATCAAGGAGAAGATCAAATCACATTAAAGAGGCTTTGGGGTTGAAGAAGATCAAATCACATTAAAGAGGCTTTGGGGTTGAAGAAGATCAAATCACATTAAAGAGGCTTTGGGGTTGACGAAGATCAAATCACATTAAAGAGGCTTTGGGGTTGAAGAAGATCAAATCACATTAAAGAGGCTTTGGGGTTGAAGAAGATCAAATCACATTAAAGAGGCTTTGGGGTTGAAAGTTGCAGGAGAGATGGCCAGAGATCGTATTAACATAATGCCTGCTGAAGTCTAATGTGTCGGACCGAAAGATGCAAATATAGCAGTCAAGCTGTAATTTACGAGACACCGCATTTCGTTCTCTAGACTACATTTTCTTACGTAAAGCTCTTTCAGGGCTTGGTAGCAGCGGATTGATAACGAACGAAGCCAAGCCAAACCAGACCGGATGTCATGAGAGCGACGACTTGGGAAGGACATGCTACATGATGAGTTACTGTGTGCATGGCACAAAAACTGAATTGGATGTTACTGAATGCTCTGGTAATGTAATCGTGTAATCTAATGTTAATTTGCAGTGACGGCAGAGTAGGGGAACTTGGGCGCTAGTCCGTTTAGGCTAAACATGCTGACCAGAAAGACGCGCCAGGGTCAGGCGCAATATACTTACCAAGGCCAGACCATCCCTTTCATACAGCGCTACCTGAAAGAATGCTGTTCTCATGGCAATATCGTTAAGCCCGACGTGATCCTCATAGTAGTGAGCGATATGAAGATAAGGCCAAGCATAGCACAACAGCCTGCAGGACCCCGACCACCTTCATCAGCATGCTCGGAATGTGAGGAAAGATACAACAACCCGCCACGTAACGCCATTTGAAGAGCCCACAAAAGTGTCAACATATTATTATTGAGCTTTCAACAAAAACAACACCAAATCAGACTTATAAACTTTCCAATAATCCAAAGATTAGCGAAGAGCACTATTAGTTGTCATGAATTTGTATTTCTGTGTATACGTATAATTGGACGTGCTAGATGCGTAAGATCTTCGCTTTCCGCAGAGAATGCGCGCCTGCACGCCGGACCAGGTTCACACAGAACGAAAAATAAACAAAGTCTCGCCGACAGTAAATAAACAGATGGTGAACAGAACACGTGCTTATCGCTGCCACATTGTCCCCCTATGTCTTAATGCTTGTAAACTATTGGCCTGGGTAGATTGTATATACTACTGACAATAGACGGCAGGCTGGTTTTCTTCCAAGGGATGGTGTAAATGCTGCTACAACACCTTGTCGACAAGACGAGCTCGGGTTCTCCTGAACATGTGTTGTTGGGTACTGCATGTGTAAATGGTGGGAGAG
This sequence comes from Ariolimax columbianus, assembly GCA_036924085.1. NCBI lineage: Eukaryota > Metazoa > Mollusca > Gastropoda > Stylommatophora > Arionidae > Ariolimax > Ariolimax columbianus. The sequence goes on from JAVGWX010000009.1 coordinate 44,701,348, forward strand.
GAGAAGGCTCAGTTTGTTTGTTGAGGGTATTTTAATGCAGTTTACCCTGCCTCTGGGGGCCGTGTGAGTCTTTATCTTGCCAAGCCACAACTGTTTATACAAAATCAGATTTCAGGATGTTGGGGGCCACGTTTTAATAAAGCAGCTACCAATGTGCTCTGGGGTCTCAAACTCGCGACCCGCGTGCAATTAACCAACATATAACATGCGTTGATAAAGAGTACAGTTAAAATTATGACAATCTAAATAGTGGTGAATGCTTGGAACGCATTGCCACAGGAAGTGTTGGGTGCAGGAACAATTAATGCATTTAAGAATAGATTGGATGCGCATAGCCTTTACAGCAAGGAAATGTAAATGAAATTGGCTGTATACAGACTCTGCAGAGTCTTCTAAACCAGTATAAAGTTAAGTTTAGTTAAATCTATAAAATCCGGTAACATATTCCCCCACCTTCAAAGAACGGTTCCCCGGAGTGTTAAAAGTGTGTCAGTAGCGTTGTAGAAGTTTCGAACAGGTCAATCAATCAATCCATAATTAATATTTCAACTTACAGAACCGTCAAACTGCCCTATCTGGTGCCATCACAGTTCTCAAATTCCGTGCTTTCCCAAAATGCTCCCTGCCAGCTTTATCTCTCTTCTTCTTATGATGTGACCCACTTCCCGACATCTTGGCCGTGTAGAAACCAAAACAGAGGATGTCGTGTAATGCTAAGAGACGGTCGCGTAATCTGTGAAATGTGTAGTGTGACCTCAGACAAAACATGCTGATCGGACAGTGTTAGTTAGGATCAGACAAAATATGCTGATCGGACAGTATTAGTTAGGATCAGACAAAACAGGCTGATCGGACAGTGTTAGTTAGGATCAGACAAAACATGCTGATCGGACAGTATTAGTTAGGATCAGACAAAACATGCTGATCGGACAGTGTTAGGATCAGACAAAACATGATGATCGGACAGTATTAGGATCAGACAAAACATGCTGATCGGACAGTGTTAGTTAGGATCAGACAAAATATGCTGATCGGACAGTATTAGTTAGGATCAGACAAAACATGCTGATTGGAAAGTGTTAGTTAGGATTAGACAAAACATGCTGATTGGACAGTATTAATTAGGATCAGACAAAAACATGCTGATCGGACAGTATTAGTTAGGATCAGACAAAGCATGCTGATCGGACAGTATTAGGATCAGACAAAATATGCTGATCGGACAGTAGTAGTTAAGATCAGAAAAAACATGCCGATCGGACAGTGTTAGTTAGGATCAGACAAACCATGATGATCGGACAGTATTAGGATCAGACAAAACATGCTGATCGGACAGTGTTAGTTAGGATCAGACAAAATATGCTGATCGGACAGTATTAGTTAGGATCAGACAAAACATGCTGATTGGAAAGTGTTAGTTAGGATTAGACAAAACATGCTGATTGGACAGTATTAATTAGGATCAGACAAAAACATGCTGATCGGACAGTATTAGTTAGGATCAGACAAAGCATGCTGATCGGACAGTATTAGGATCAGACAAAATATGCTGATTGGACAGTGTTTGGATCAGACAAAACATGCTGATTGGACAGTATTAATTATGATCAGACAAAACATGCTGATCGGACAGTGTTAGTTAGAATCAGAAAAAAACATACTGATCGGACAGTATTAGTTAGGATCAGACAAAACATGCTGATCGGACAGTGTTAGGATCAGACAAAACATGCTGATCGGACAGTATTAGTTAGGATCAGACAAAACATACTGATCGGACAGTATTAGTTAGGATCAGAAAAAACATGCTGATTGGACAGTGTTAGTTAGGATTAGACAAAACATGCTGATTGGACAGTATTAATTAGGATCAGACAAAACATGCTGATCGGACAGTATTAGTTAGGATCAGACAAAGCATGCTGATCGGACAATATTAATCAGGATCAGATAACGTTGGTTGATCGAACAGTATTAGTTAGGATAAAAAAAAACATGCTGATCAGACAGTATTAGGATGAGATAAAACATGCTGATTGGACAGTATTAGGATCAGACAAAACATACTGATCGGACAGTATTAGTTAGAATCAGACAAAACATGCTGATCGGACAGTATTAGTTAGGATCAGACAAAACAGGCTGATCGGACAGTATTAGGATCAGACAAAACATGCTGATCGGACAGTATTAGTTAGGATCAGACAAAACATACTGATCGGACAGTATTAGTTAGGATCAGAAAAAACATGCTGATTGGACAGTATTAATTAAGATTAGACAAAACATGCTGATTGGACAGTATTAATTAGGATCAGACAAAACATGCTGATCGGACAGTATTAGTCAGGATCAGGCAAAGTTTGTAAATCCGACAATATTAATCAGGATCAGATAACGTTGGTTGATCGAACAGTATTAGGATAAAAAAAAACATGCTGATCAGACAGTATTAGGATGAGATAAAACATGCTGATCGGACAGTATTAGGATCAGATAAAACATGCTGATCGGACAGTATTAGTAAAGATCAGACAAAACATGCTGATCGGACAGTGTTAGTTAGGATCAGACAAAATATGCTGATCGGACAGTATTAGTTAGGATCAGACAAAACAGGCTGATCGGACCGTTTTAGTTAGGATCAGACAAAACATACTGATTGGACAGTATTAGTTAGGATCAGACAAAACATGCTGATCGGACAGTGTTAGGATCAGACAAAACATGCTGATTGGACAGTGTTAGTTAGGATCAGACAAAACATACTGATCGGACAGTATTAGTTAGAATCAGAAAAAAACATACTTATCGGACAGTATTAGTTAGGATCAGACAAAACATGCTGATCGGACAGTATTAGTTAGGATCAGACAAAACATGCTTATCGGACAATATTAGTTAGGATCAGACAAAACATGCTGATCGGACAGTATTAGTTAGGATCAGACAAAACATACTGATTGGACAGTATTAGTTAGGATCAGACAAAACATGCTGATCTGACAGTATTAGTTAGGATCAGACAAAACATGCTGATCGGACAGTATTAGGATCAGACAAAATATGCTGATCGGCCAGTGTTAGGATCAGACAAAACATGCTGATCGGACAGTATTAGTTAAGATCAGACAAAACATGCCGATCGGACAGTGTTAGTTAGGATCAGACAAACCATGCTGATCGCCCAGTATTAGTTAGAATCAGACAAAACATGCCGATCGGACAGTATCAGTTAGGATCAGACAAAACATGCTGATCGGACAGTGTTAGTTAGGATCAGACAAAACATGCTGATTGGACAGTGTTAGGATCAGACAAAACATGCTGATTGGACAGTATTAATTATGATCAGACAAAACATGCTGATCGGACAGTGTTAGTTAGAATCAGAAAAAAACATACTGATCGGACAGTATTAGTTAGGATCAGACAAAACATGCTGATCGGACAGTATTAGGATCAGACAAAACATGCTGATTGGACAGTGTTAGTTAGGATCAGACAAAACATGCTCATTGGACAGTATTAATTAGGATCAGACAAAACATACTGATCGGACAGTATTAGTTAGAATCAGAAAAAAACATACTGATCGGACAGTATTAGTTAGGATCAGACAAAACATGCTGATCGGACAGTATTAGTTAGGATCAGACAAAACATGCTTATCGGACAGTATTAGTTAGGATCAGACAAAACATGCTGATCGGACAGTATTAGTTAGGATCAGACAAAACATACTGATTGGACAGTATTAGTTAGGATCAGACAAAACATGCTGATCTGACAGTATTAGCTAGGATCAGACAAAACGTGCTGATCGGACAGTATTAGTTAGGATCAGACAAAACATGCTGATTGGACAGTGTTAGTTAGGATCAGACAAAACATGCTGATCGGACAGTATTAGTTAGGATCAGACAAGACATGCTGATCGGACAGTATTAGGATCAGACAAAACATGCTGATCGAACAGTATTAGTTAGGATCAGACAAAACATGATAATCGGACACTGTTAGTTAGGATCAGACAAAATATGCTGATCGGACAGTATTAGTTAGGATTAGACAAAACATGCTGATCGAACAGTGTTAGTTAGGATCAGACAAAACATGCTGATCGGACAGTGTTAGGATCAGACAAAACATGCTGATCGGACAGTGTTAGGATGAGATAAAACATGCTGGACGGACAGTGTTAGTTAGGATCAGACAAAACATGCTGATCGGACAGTGTTAGGATCAGACAAAACATGCTGATCGGACAGTGTTAGGATCAGACAAAATATGCTGATCGGACAATGTTAATCATGGTCAGCCAACTATTATGATCGGAGAACGTTAGTCAAGGTCAGCCAAACATACTGATCGGACAGTGTTAGGGTCAAACGAAATGTATGAGTCTTGTTCAAATGAAACTGGACCAAACTGCAACATGTGATCATACGTAAGATGCACAAGATGACGTCACGTCTGGTGTAAATAGCATAAACCAACCGTCAAGTTTGCAAAATGTCGTTATAGTTTCCTCAGCAGACCGTTGAAAACATGGCGGATGTAATACGCAATCCGTCCAGAGTTGATTAGCAAGCGGTGATTCCGTTTCTAATAGCTGTAGGGTGTCGAGCAGTTGACATTCGTCGCAGAATGCAGGCAGTGTATGGTGACAAAAGTGTGTCGAAGATAACAGTGAAGAACTTGACAACGATGTTTAAAGAAGGTCGTGGGAGATTTCAGGACGCTGTCAGCCCCGCTGCAGTAGTGTCCAGGTCTTGTAGCTGTACAGAAGGAAGGCGTGACACAGGAGACGTATTTAATACGCTGGAACCGGACGCTGCGAAGCGAATGCATGGATAAAGCCGCTAGGCCCATTCTACGGGTGATGTAGTGACTGCTGCTTGCGTCAGAGGATTGCCTGCTGCCAAGATAGACGAAGTCCTCGGTGGCTGCAACATGGTTGTCATTCAATGCGATCCTCTACGCATGGGGGATGGGAGGGGGTGGGGGGCAGGCCTTTCCTGGAATATTATATTCTCGTCTTCGCACACGAGATGTGCAAACCTAGGTGGGTATCCGACCGACCCAGGGTCCCCAGGGAGGCTACCAGAGCCTGAAAAGCGTGACTAACCAAGTATACCAACCAGCCTGTGATTTTATTTTTGGGATACATGAACGACTCCTCATCTTGTATAAAATCATAATTTCAGCCAAAAACGATTCAGCCTTTTAACCTTCATTTTCTCTCGACTTAAATCCAGTATGGCTCCATCAGATAGTAAGTAACCTCCACCTCAGCTCTGGATGAGGTCTCGAACAATAATGCAGCAGTGAGTCATGGATGGGGCCCACCGACGCAACGGGCATCAGATACTTAAGCAAACTTATTATTATTATTGAATAGTGTATACAGAACCACAGTGTTTGACTGCATATAAATTATATGATTCAACGGATCATCATAAAGAGGCTAGACAACAAGTTCAATTAAGAGGTCCATGAAGCATATGAAGGTTTCAGACACGTTAGGGGCACAAGTGATTACATCCTCAACATAAAAAATAGTACCAAAAAATTCAGAGTACAATGTCGACATACGCTATTGGCTTATATATTACACAAATGCGTTTGACTGTTCGCAGCATTAAGTGTAGTGGAACATAATGAGAGGCATGGCGTTCTTAACGCACTTGATTCAATTGATCGAATCACTAAACCAAGAACAACAAGCTTCAGTTAGACTAGCCGACGTAACTTCAGACTGGTTCGAAGGTAAAAAGGGTGTAAGTCAGGGATGCATACTTGCCCCTTATCAATTCAATGTATGTGCGAAATCTCTAATTAGGAACGTCAAAAACGAGGAAAATTCTGACAAGTTCGAGCCATCAACAATCGGCAGGAACAACATGCCAGAGCTCAGATACGCAGATGACACTGTTGTTCTCTTGAACAGCACTGCGGGGCAGGAACGGATGATCATATCGGTAAAACAGCACAGCTAAGACCAAAATCTCTAGGTTACGGTTAAAGGCGAGGGTTCGACTTTATCGCTCCGGGTTTTCCCATATGGCTCCATGTCTATCCGCAGAACATTATTCCGCCTGCCGAAATGTTAAGGGTGTGACCTTCTAATGGATTACAATCTATACCTGAATATAAGTCAAACCAAGATAATGAGCACAAACAAGGCAAACACCTTACCTAATGTTATTATAGAACAACAGGAGATTGAGAAAGTCACAAGTTGTGAGTCTCTGGGCTCAGTTATAAGCAACAACGGAGATTGCCTGAAGGAAGTAAGAAGGAGAATGGCTATGGCAAAGCAGAGGTTGAATACAATGAATAAAATGACGGAAATAAAAATCCTGCGTAATTGCATCTTCCAAGAGGCATCGTCCGGATGTGAAGCATAGACCACCATACAAACACTTTTAAATTGTTTGAGTTTTTTGAACTAATATGCTACAGGACGGTGATCAAAATATCATGGGTAGCTAAAAGTAACAATGCAGATAGCCTACAAGAACTTTATATCGAGGGAAATTGACTAGTAAACAATGTCTTATCCAGACAACTGAAATATTTTTAACCACATTAAACGATATAATGGCCTGGAGAGAACGCCACTGGCGGGTATGGTGGGACAGATGCAGACCGAGGAGAAAATCTACACAATACATCGGGAGGTCCTGACAAAGACTGCGACAGAGGCGGACGTTCTGATCAGATATCGTGAGTCTTACAGATCGGCTATTGTGAGAGCGATGTTCTACAAAGGACATACTATATGATGATGTATATTATACTAAATTTGGACTAAATATGTCTGTAGTAATGGGACAGAAAAGCTAGGTTATTCTGAAAATGCAAATGTTCTAACTGTCGAGGCATCATCATCATCATCATATGGCATGTCCTTTATAGAACGTCGCTTCAATCACAGTCTGTCTGAAAGAAACTCGTTGCCTTGCCAAAACTCCAGCCTCCGCCATAGTAATACCCAGGCAGTCCTGGATATCTTTGTGCCATCATCTTCTTGGTCTACTTCTTCCTCTTTTACCTGACACCATACCTTCCATCACTGTTCTCTCGAGACCGTTGTGTCTCTTGATGTGACCAAAGTATTTGCATTTTCTAGCCAAAATGGAATTGATAAACCAGTTCTCCTGTATGCTCAACTCTTGCCGAATGTCTACAGTTGTCGTCTTCTCTGTTCACGGTATTCTGAGCATCTTTCTGTAACATTTTGACTCAAAAGATTCGATTCTTTGTCTGGAAGTTTTGGTAATCGTCCATGATTCGCAGCCATAAAACTGCCACAAGAAAAAAACAGGATCTCAAGACTTTTACTTTTATCCTTTTGTTGGTGCTCTGCCATACTTTCTTCGGGCTGTTCAGTCTCTGCATTGCCATGGCTTGTCGAGGCATAGTCCACTTTATCCCTGTGCTAATGTCTAGTCTAGTGTGCAGATTTTGTGTCGATAAATAAAGAAACGACACTAGAAAGCATTCCTAACTGACGTCAGTTTCGATCTGAAAAAGAGCAGAGAGATGACCTTCGTTAAACACTCTGTTTGCCATAAGCCTCATAAGTTTCATTAATCATGTTAGTGAGATTTTACTGCTCCCCGTAGTGTCTAAACAGATTTCAGATTATTTCCCATTCCAAGCTGGCAAATGTTTTTCAAAGTCCACGATGACTAAATAAAGCTCTGACGGCAATTATACACTTTATGAAATAACTATCCTCCATGCAGCAATCTGGATCAGGTGATGTGTTCTTTGCAGTACGGTCTAGGGCGGGATTTGTACATTCATGTCCATTCATATTAGAAAGTGTTTTTGAAAAACTTACATATTGATTTCACGTGTCCTGCTCAAGACCGTACCCCATTGCCCGATAGTATCACTGAAGGTGCTGAGATCGCAGAAAGTGCATCCATCATGGAGTATCAGCGAAAGCGTGCTGCCCGAAAAAAAAAACAATATTCATAACGATTCCACAGCCGGCTTGTGTGCACCTGAATATGGCAAGGTACGCAATTCCAGGATTGGTCCTTACAGTAATCAGACAACGCATTTCTACAGCAATTGGTCTGATGATGTCGCTATTTTCCCCTGTGATTGGCAACTATTATTAGTATTATTACATTAGAAATCAAAGTTAGACGATAGACGACTGTGCTTCATTGGATTAAAATGAAAGGTTCCGATTGATTCTGTCATGGGGCTTCTAATTTAACAGTGAGTTCTTCTCCCTACATATTTACAGTGCTGATCTAAGTAAATGTCTGGACTTTATCCATAAGTCTGCGTGTAGGATTAGCTTTACGCTGTCTTCAGACACAGCTAGCGTACCTTTACCAATCCGTAATTATTTTTCAAAAATTTCAAACTGGCATATTTTCCGATGTTTGTTCACTTCGAGAACATGTAACCTTTCTAGTAGTTGATAGTCATTAAATATGATTTTGTGTGTTTGAGAAACAATTGAATAAAAAAGATGTTGGTGTTATTGTTTTTGTTGTATGTTTGTAAGTTTCTGAGATACAAGAAGATGAATGTGAAAATATATATATATATTTATTTATTTATTTTTAAAAAAAAATTTTTAAATTTTTTTATTTTTTTTTGGGGGGGGGGAGGTGTGGGAACTTGACTGCTAGGCCTAGTCACTCCAATATAAATCCATGGAATCCACAACAAGGTGTCGATACTGTGTTTATAATATTGACACAACTGTTGGTATCAAATTCAAACGTATTTATTACATCTAAATGTTAAAAACAGTTCTACTTCACTAAATCTTTTACAACCGCCTACTTCCCCTTTCCCAAAAATTTGGCTGACCCCAATCTGTGTAATAAGAAGATAAATCCTTCAAAATCCATTTCTATTTCAACATTATTTTTCCACCGGCAAAAACCTGTGTAGAAGTGCGTGATGTATTCAGCAGTAAAATAATGGCTATTTGTACGATATCCGTGCTTAATTATTCATGAATAAAAAGGGAAGGCCGAGGCCTAGTCCCGCTGTATTAGGGGATTAAGACAGAGAGGACATAACATCTTGCGTGTTTATCTTTCTTTGTATTCTCAAATTCATCTTAGCTGTATGAATATTCTGAGGACGACCACCTCATCTTATGTCAACATAAATAGACCAATACTTCAGCGGCGCTTATAGTGAAAAGTCGATAATAACATATTAAGGAAATGACTCAAATCCCGAGGCCGGGAAAAAAACAAAAGGATAGTTGGGCCCTCATCTGGGACCACAAAATATACAGCTAACAAATCACAACAAAAAATATGATATTATATAACAAGAGCGGGTTCTGTTCGTCATAATAACATGGTGTGCCAGGAATGTGTGAGTTAGACATGGCATCCCAGTTACGAAATAAAGTGGAGCAAACAAGAAATGGGCAATATCCTTGCACACAGACAATTACTATTGTTTGCTCACTCATTTGTGTGTACAAACTTTAGTACATGTGTGTCACTTGATATTTCTTATTTATTTGCAGTTCGATAGTATTCGACTATGTTATATTATGCCGTGGGAGTGTGGTCGGCTATGTTATATTATGTCGCGAGAGTGAGGTCTGCTATGTTATATTATGTCGTGGAAGTAAGGTCGGCTATATTACATTATGTCGTGGAAGTAAGGTCGGCTATGTTATATTATGTCGTGAAAGCGAGGTCGGCTGTGCTATATTATGTCGTGGAAGTAAGGTCGACTATGTTACATTATGCCGTGGGAGTGAGGTCGGTTATGATACAGTATGTCGTGGGAATGAGGTTTGTTATGTTATATTAAGTAGTGGGAGTGAGGTTGGCTATGTTCTATTATGTTGTTGAAGTGAGGTTGGCTTTGTTATATTATGTCGTGGCGTGAGGTCAGCTATAGTATATTATGTCGTGGGTGTAAGTTTGGTTATGTAATATTATGTCGTGGGAGTAAGGTTGGTTATGTAATATTATGTCGTGGGAGTAAGGTTGGCTATGTAATATTATGTACTAGGAGTAATGTTAGCTATGTAATATGATGTCGTAGGGGTGAGATCGGCTATGTCATTTTATATCGTGGGTTGTTGTCGGCTATGTTATTTTATATCGTAGAAAGGGGGTTGGATATGTTATACTATTTCGTGGGAGTAAGGTTGACTATGTTATATTATATCGTGGGAGTAAGGTCTGCTATGTAATATTTTGTGGCGGATTGCTTGTCGCCTATGTTATATTATGTCATGGGAAGCAGGTCTTCAATGTTATATTATGTTGTGGGAGTGAGGTCGGCTATGTTATATTATGTTGTGGGAAGTAGGTCGGCTATGTTATATTTTGTTGTGGGAGTGGGGTCAGCTATGTAAATAATGGTGTGGGAAGTAGGTCGGTTATGTTATATTATGTTGTGGCAAAGAGGTCGGCTATGTTATATTATGTCATGGTAGTGAGGTCAGCCATGTTATATTATGTTGTGGGAAGGAGGTCGGCTATATTATATTATGTTGTGGGAAGTAGGTCGGCTATGTTATATTATGGTGTGGGAAGTAGGTCGGCTATGTTATATTATGTCATGGTAGTTAGGTCAGCCATGTTATATTATGTCGTGGGAGTGAGGTCAGCCATGTTATATTATGTGGTGGGAAGGAGGTCGGCTATGTTATATTATGTTGTGGGAAGGAGGTCGGCTATGTTATATTATGTCGTGGGAAGAAAGTCGGCTATGATCTCCTAAGGAACTGCTTATATAAGGCGAATAGTGTTTGTCTTGTTAAACGGTGGATAACGTGGTCGAAAAATTGTTGTTTCCAAAGACGCTAAAAAAAATTGCTGTTGAGGCCCGGCATGTTCGTCCTGTTAAGATTGCATCATGAGCATCTGCGCATTAGATGAAATGAATGTCTCCAGCTGACAGACAAGTAACAAACAGCACTGAAAAAAACTGCAATTGGGTGTTCACACTGTTTAGCCTACAACATAATACACCATCCTACCTTGGTGTGAGACATTTCGCGAATAACAATGAGGTTGAACATAAAGTGCAAATTTGACTGAGACAGCAGGCCAAATACTTATATGCCGCAGTTTGTAGTGCACTGATAAAACGATAGGATACGCCTATCAATGTTGGTGGAAATTATGTAGAGAAATACAAAAACAGTGAAAGTGAATTAATGAATTATTTTCAAGCTCATATCTAATTTTCTCTTTTTAATAGCCATTTGTGGCCAATTTAATGAATTGCCGTCGTATCATACACACCCTTTCGTCCAGCCGAGAACATCTTTGCCGAAGAGCAAGCTGGTTTTTGACCTGGAAGAAACCCCACCGAGTAGATCGTCCGTCTACAAATACTAAGCGAGGATCATTTAGAACACCAACAACATCCAGATTATGTGTTCATTAGCGTTAGAGGTCGTTTTATAGAGTCTGGCTTGATGATTTATGTGGATGGAAAATTAGGTAAATTGTTCCGCACATCCGTCGGTGTAAGACACGAATGTATACTTTTCCTGACACTCTTCCACAGATTCCTATACATTATTATGATTGATGCTCTCAAAGAACATGTTGCTGCCTTTTTTACGGCATTGGTGTTTTCCGCTTGAGGTTTCAGTCTAACATCTTGATTCTGTGGCTAGAAAAAGGTTGTGGAGGATATGAGGGTAATTCAATAAATAGGTCAATCATGGCTATAAAAAGAACTTGAAAACTATTGTTCTGCATCGGCAGGATAGGGGATAGAATGATTATAAACTTTCGTTTTGCAGACGACATTGACAAGCAGGTAGGAACTGAGATAGAACTTCGGGAATTGATCCGAAGACTGGATATAACATCACATTAATGATGGCATGGAGATAAACGCAGAACAGACAAAGCTGATGGCCAACATCACTGAATGAATCAACGCTGTGATCAAAGGAAATGGGCAGGAGTTAGAAACAGAGAACGGCTTCACGTACATAGACTCAGCGATCAGTGATGAGGAATCTAAAACAGAAGTCCTGGAGAGAATTGCGCGATTGAAATTGAAATTTAAAGAAAACAACTCTCCCTCGTCATAAAGGTCAGACTAATGCATTCACTGATTCCTTCTATTGTCCTCTACGCCTGCGAAACATGGACTATTACAGCATATCTCCAGAGAAGAATTCAGGCCATAAAGATGAGATGTTTTAGAAGACTCCTAAAGACCGCATCACAAACGATGAAGTACGATCAAGAATTGAGAATGCAAGTGGACTTTACGACGCCCTCCTCACAACGACCATAACACGAAAGCTGGCCTGGTATGAACACGTCTAGAGAATAAAGGACCCTGCAAATACGAAACTACAGGAAAGTGCAAGAGCAAGCGAAGGAAGGAATGGCAGAGAAAACGTTGGGAAGATAATATCCATGAAAGGACTAACCTACGACCCGAGGAGGCACACTAAACAACAGCAGACAGAGAGGGGGGACGCAGTATTGTTGAGGTGTCAGCAGGGGTGCCCCAACGGTCTCAAGTGGTCACGAGATGAACTGAAGGGCTGTGGAGGTGTCAGCAGTGGTGCCCCAACGATCTCAGGAGGTCACGAGATGTACTGAAGGGTTGTGGAGGTGTCAGCAGGGGTGCCCCAAAGATCTCAAGAGGTCACGAGATGTACTGAAGGGTTGTGGAGGTGTCAGCAGGGGTGCCCCAAAGATCTCAAGAGGTCACGAGATGTTCTGAAGGGTTGTGGAGGTGTCAGCAGTGGTGCCCTAACGATCTCAAGAGCTCACGAGATGTACTGAAGGGTTGTGGAGGTGTCAGCAGGGGTGCCCCAAAGATCTCAAGAGGTCACTAGATGTACTGAAGGGTTGTGGAGGTGTCAGCAGGGGTGCCCCAACTATCTCAATAGGTCACGAGATGTTCTGAAGGGTTGTGGAGGTGTCAGCAGGGGTGCCCCAACATTCTCAAGAGGTCACGAGATGAACTGAACTAAAGTGGTATTTCCAGAGTATTGGTGGGCGCAGTTATTCTGATTTTAGAGTAAAATAAAAATAACTTTCAAATCAGAAGAAACTCATAACTGAGTTCACTTAGTCTCGTCTCATCTATTCTGGGGTATAGATCTCGTTTCTATATCTTTTGACTTTTATTTCAAACAGGACTGAGTAGCGGGCCCCATGTCCCATTATCCGTAATCGTCTCTTACTAATTGCCTAGAATGGTCTAATGTGAACATTATTGTACCCTTTCTGGACACGGTAACGGATGTTCCAAAACTCACAGCGTATCAACACTCATAGCATACTAAAACTAATATCGCACTAAAATGTAAAGCAGCACACCAACACTCAAATCGTACCAAAGCTCATATCGTGCCAAAATTCATATCGTACCAAAACTGAGAACTTACTCAGTCTCATAACGTACCAACACTCAAATGGTACCAAAACTCATAGCGTACCAACAACTCATAATCTACCAAACCCCAAAAGCTGCCATAACTAATATTCTACCAAAACTCATATCCTGCAAAAACTAATATTGTGCCAACAGTCACATAGTACTAATCCCATATCGTATCAAAACTCATTAGCTTACCATACCTGATAGGTACCAAACTATTCTACACTGTTCACTTGGAACACTATACGTCCAAAGGTGTTTATAAATTACTTTAACGCTCTTAGACGATATCAGGCTACATGAAACAATACCTACAGAGTGTCTAATATATCTTCTGGAGAAGGTTATGTGGTGGAATTACCGGTTGTAGACATGCGTATTATGTGCCTGACATAAAGACAACAATAAAGGTCAAGAGCAATGGTCATGACTAAACTAAACTATTTGTAAAACAGAACCAAATTTGCATCATCATTATCATTGTGTAGCATGTCTTTTATAGAACTAGGCTCTCATATTCGTCTGTCTGAAAGACTCCCTTTTCGATGCCAAAATTCCAAACTCTGCAACTGTCATACCCAGGCATTCCTGGATATCTTAGCTCCATCGTCTTCTCTCTCTGACCCTGGTTTTTTTTTTAACTGCTCCATAGCTTCCATCACTGTTCTCTCTAGACCGCTATGTCTCTTCATGTGACCAAAATATTTCAATTGTTTGGCCTTGATGGAATCAATAAACCAGTTCACCTCTATGTTCAACTAGTACCGATTGTCTGTATTTGGCTTTTTCTGCATCAAGGGTATTCTGAGGAACTTTAGATAACATGTTGGCTCGAAGGTCTATTCTTTTTCTAGAAGTTTTGATAATCGTCCATGATTCTCAGCGATATGTTGCCACCGGAAAAATACAAGCTCTCAAGACTTTCACTTTTGTCGTTTTTTTTGGTGTTCTGTTATAATTTCTTCAGACTGTTTAGTCTTTGCGTTGCCATGTCTAGTCTTTTTCTGATTTATTTTGAGCAGTTGCCATTTTTTTTCAATTCTTGAGCACATGTATTCAAAGTGCGTGACCGGATCTATTTCCTCACCACCAAACTGTAAATTTATGTTGACATGAATGTATGACAAAATTGTCAAAACTAATGAAAATATGATCAAATGTAAGATTCCTTTTCGTTGGCATTGGTCCTGAAAATAACTTTTGTCACGTTGTTTAGTAATTTACAGCGATGCTGCGATTAATACGGCTTTTTGTCAAACACATCCGATTTCAGTCCGCCATTTTTTAGACTAAGTTTGCCTTTCCTTTTTGATCCCTGCTTTCCAAGCGAGGCTGCATGGTTGGAATCTGTTTACAAATTCACCATTATGAATTGCTTCATCTGATGAACAATACGAGCAGTTAAAAAAGAAACATGAAAATTGTCATCTTTTTACTCAATCTAAGAAAGATTATTATAATTGTCCGGCCAAACACTGTCACCAACAGACAGTTTGCAATCCCGTTGCAATCAAGAAGATATGACCGCCATTATAATCGGTCGACGCTATAATTGGATAGGCCATGTCCTAAGAAAAGAATCAAAGACCATCACCAGAACTGCCTTGGTATGGACCCCAGAGGGAAGACGAAAGAGAAGTTATTCTAACACAATGTGGCGAATAATCGTAGATACTTACACGAAAATCATGAGTCGGGGTACAGTACCAAACACGGCCTCAGAAAGGAACGTGGAGGAAGTTTGTTGCTGCCTTAAAAACGCCATTAGGCGACGGGATCGCAAATCCATTTGTCAGTCACTGAAAAAGGATCTAAAAAGTAAAGAAGATGAACAATAAATCTTTCAAACAAACCCCAAAACACCAAAATAAGTCTTAACGGCAAATATCTGCTGCCAAACAAAAACACAAACTACCTGGGAGTCACATTTGATCGGCGCATGACATGGAAAAGTCAGATCGAGAGAAACCGAATGAGAGCCAGAGAAAGAATGGCAATCATGAGGAAACGTGCTGGCACAAGCTGTGGAGCAGACGAAAGTATACTAAAGAAACTGTACACTGGAAGAGTGAGACCAGTTCTCGTGTAGGGCATTGCGGCATGGACAACAGCAGCAAAGGCGAACTTTGACAAAATTAGCAAACTCCAAAACCAAGCCATGAGAGTTATAACAGGAGGCATGAAGTCAACGCCAATTATAGAGCTGAAAAAGATTACAAATCTGCAATCCATGACCGACAGAAGAGACTGCAAAGCCCAGCAGCAAGCAGAAAAACTCAGAAGACTGAATGACCATCTAATGCATAAGAGACTAAATAATTTTGGAAATGGGAAACTAAAGCGGAGAAACTTTGCAGAAATAGCCAAAGCAAAGATAAACGAAGACCCTATGCACGCATTAACAACACCAAAGCCCATCTCTACTGTACGCAAAGCTACCTGGAGGCAGCATATATTTCCAGAGGTTGTAGAAAATATACCAGGAATTTGAAAAAATAGCAGCCAGACTTAAAAAGAAAGAAGAGACATAACCCTGAGGTACATAACGAAAAACTACCCAAGCATGGACTGGACCCATGCATACACCGACGGTTCTGTAACAAACACAACACAGAACGGAGGGGCAGGGGTATTCCTGAACCTACCAAATGGTAGGAAAACAACACTATCAGTTGCAAATGGAAAATCCTCAAGCAATTTCAGAGCGGAGGCAGAGGCACTGATGGCTGTAGTAGAAGAAATGGTGACATGCAAAATGAATGATAGCCATACAGTTCTGCTTACAGATGCCCTGGCCGTAGTCACAGCACTAAAAAGCCAGAAAAATACTGAACTTAATGATTTAAGAGCAGTACTCTGTCAACTATGCCAGCAGTCCGCACCAAAAAGAGTAGTGGTACAGTGGGTTCCATCCCACTGTAACATCCAAGGCAACGAGGAGGCAGACAGACTGGCAAAAGAAGGTGCAAGACTACCACAACCAGATAATAGTGTGACATACGAAGAGTCAAAAAGGCTTATTAGAGCTAGATACATGACCAAATGGGAAACAGAACATACTGGCTACACAAAAAAACGATACCTATTACCAGTTGAACAGAAGAGAGCAGGTGGTGGTCTTCAGACTTCGCACTGGCCACAATAGACTGAGGTACCACTTATTCAATAAATTGAAGATAGGTGGCACTTACGAATGCTCGTGCGGTACTGGGAAAATGACCGCTGAACATCTGCTGCAAAACTGCCCGACATTCGAGGATCAGAGAAAGCAGATGTGGCCATCACCAGTGGCAATACTAGACAAGCTCTATGGCAGTGTCGACAGCCTCAGGATTACCGCTGCTTTTTTCGAAAAAATAAAGGTTGACGTCTGCCAGCGTACGAAGAAGAAGAAGAACAAGAGATAAGGACAGAAAATGTAATGACTCGAACAAATCATGAGCATGAAACCTGGGAAATATTGCTGTTTGCATATACAACATATATATATGGTTACGTGATAAAAGGAACTCCACGTTTCGGATACACACAAGACGTTAACTGAATCAAATAACAATATGGGCTTATTGCAAACAAAACAATATCTTGATCACACGTGCGAAAGTGTCATCTCTCCCTACATAACAATGGGGAAGGGAAATATGCAATAAGTTAAGATTGCATTTACGTTTTGTGTTCAACCGAAGTGTTTAAATGATAGTCGTTTCATTTTTTTTGTCTTATTTTTTTTTTGTCGAATAATCAAAACTGTGTTCATAATTTTGTTTTCTCCCTATATCGAATTTCTGCCATACTTGTCAGACTATCACGCAGTTAGACATAGTCCTTGTGCAAATTTTCCGTTCTTGGTATTTTTCCGATATGTGTGTTTAGTCACGGGGCCTCGAGATGTTGGTGCTACCAAAAGGTTAATTTCGGTTTGTGGTTTTTCCACATGACATGCGTGGCTCGTCGGCTTGGCATAGTTTTTGCTTTAGCGAAAAGCCGACTTGTAATACACATATTCTGCTTACGTAGAACGGTAGGAAGGACATTTTGTGTTTTGTAGCGTTGCATGATTACGTCGCATTATATCTCAAATACACATGTGGGAACTTATAGAATGAATTAGCCACGAAGGTATTCTAAATATGCATCACAATGTATCCGCCATGACAAATGCCTGCATATAAAATAATGACACCTCTTTACAGTTTGTATGTAGAACACAATGGCGTTGTATTTGAGTGCTGATAAGAACTACTATATTAAGGCATATAGTTCAGCACTTTTTGGATTTTTCCGTGGTATGGAAAACGTAGTCAAGGGGATTGACTTTCCTCAGGTATGTGAACAGCTCTGTGGCTAAAAGGTCAGGGCAAGACATTGTTGAAAAATTTGGTCATAAATCCCTCATGTGGATGTGAAAGATAAGGATCACCGCCAAATAATTGTCAAGTAATTAGAATGGTCCGCCCGGCACTGAGACCGTATCTCGGGTCGTCACTAACCACACTCCTTGTCTAACGATTGTGACATGGAAAACTGGAGAACATGAAGTTGGAGATAAATAGACAGGAAAAAAACATGAACAAAAATGTAAAAGTTGATTAAGGTTGAGTTTAATCAAAATTTAAAAATGGGTATGGTCAGATACCGCATCGATATGAGAACACAAACAAAACCTACGTTACGACCAATAGGCCTTCATCAGGGACAACAATACTGAACTAACATGATGAATAGATGTAATGTAAATATCATCTTGTGAGATATGGACAGTTACAGCTGACCTTCAACGAAGGATACAGGCCTTGGAGATGAGATGTTTCCAAAGACTTTTAAACGTCACGTGCAAAGATCGAGTTACAAATGAGGAAATACGAGATAGAATTACAACAGCAATAGGGCCTTTTGACGACCTCTTCGCACCTGTCAAAAGAAGGAAACTCGCTTGGTACGGTCAAATAACGAAATCAAATGGTCTTGCAAATACAATCATCTACGGAAAGGTGCATGGCAGACGACGATGAGGCCGTCCCAAAAAGAGATGGGAGGACAACATAAAAGAATGGACCAGTCTCCGACCAGAAGAGTCACAGGCAGCGACATCTGACAGAGAGGGATGGTGTGGAGTTGTGAGGATGTCTTCGTGTGTGCCCCAACGACCTCATCGGTTACGGGATGGCCCGACTTGAAATACCATCCAATTGAACGAGACAAGAAAGAATGAAAAGATAAATGCCAGAGTCATGAATCGTCTGCTTCTTCGTTGTTCCTTCTCGAACTCCTGCAAACAAGCTATAAAAAGCGCTTTGCAAATAGCAAGATGCTGTCTAGGAAATCATGAATAACGTGATTCATTCAAGAAAGAAAAACAGACAAGAATGAGTGTCATTTGTACTGCTTAACAAGTACTCCATATCAGCAATACCATATCAGAAGGTTTACAATCATAGCTAGAACAAATGTAGACACAGTCATTATACAAATGTATGTGACATCAGAGTCAGCATTCAACAACAACAAATGTAGACACAGTCCTTATACAAATGTACGTGACAACAGAGTCAGCATTCAACAACAACAAATGTAGACACAGTCCTTATACAAATGTACGTAACAACTGAGTCAGCATTCAACAACAACAAATGTAGACACAGTCATTATACAAATGTACGTGACAACTGAGTCAGCATTCAACAACAACAAATGTAGACACAGTCATTAATCAAATGTACGTGACAACAGAGTCAGCATTCAACAACAACAAATGTAGACACAGTCCTTATACAAATGTACGTTACAACAGAGTCAGCATTCAACAACTACAAATGTAGACACAGTCCTTATACAAATGTACGTGACAACAGAGTCAGCATTCAACAAAAACAACGAGAACAACAAGAAATGCGATGAAGAGATCGATTAGATCTACGACTTATGGGAGAAATCCTAAGAACAAATAAATCCCCCAAAATATGGTGGTATAATATGAGACAGGATTGTGATTGCTAGGAAGAACCCTAACGAACACATAGATCCTGTCATGATTATTAAATAGCGGCACATGACACACAAATCTCCCAATTTTTTGATCATTTCGCAGTGAAACTATTTCTGAACATTTGACAGCGAACATATGACTTCAAGCGTAGCCCAAGTCAGAAAATGAGTAGGACGGTGGAGGAAGATTATTATCGCAAATATTTTTAAATGTTTATTCGGAGGTGGGAAGGTATCAAAAAACGTAATTCGAGCGAGAGGTTCTTAGGATGTGGCAATGTCAATGAGAAACGATCATCTGTACTCAAATTATCAGTTGATTATGTCGTTACAGATGGAACAGAGACATTATTTTAAAAATGACACATCGAGATCAGTTCACTTTGTATCGTATGCCGATAATTGGTACTATGACAAAAGAGATCGTAATAGCCAAACAAATTTAAAAAATGAATATCTGCATCGAGGGACAGCCCATAGAACAAATGCAGCGATATTTATATTTGGGCTAAATTATTACAGATAATTCCTAGGATGAAACTGAAATCAGATCTATGTTCGCAGATGCTAATTGGCATTTCTTGAGAAACAAAAATGTCTAGCATCAAGTAACATGAATATTGAGGTACTCAATCCCGTAATCATCACACACCTGTGGTCCATAGCACTGTAGAAATCCCAAACTTGACCTCTAAATAAAACGGATAAAGATATTAAAAGATGTTGTGATTTGATATTATAGCAGGATTCATAGAGCGAGATGAAGATAACCTATAGATCAAATTGAGGAATCGTCCTACCGAAGTCGGATGTGTCGGACCGAAAGGTGCAATTATCGCAGTCAAGCTAGTAAACTAGTGACACAACGCATTGCGTTCTCCGGACTACCCCCTGCTACTTGCAGGGCTTGGTAGCAGGAGATTGAGAACGAACGCAGAAGAAGAAGAAGAAAAAGAGGAATCTTCAGCAAAAGAGAAATAAGTAAGAACACTAAAATATTTGTTTATCACTTGACCTGTGTAGGAGTTGTGACTTGGATGTGAGGGATGGGCAATTGCAACAACTGAGAAAAGCTCATTTCGTGCGTCAGAGATGAGACATCTAAGAAAGCTGGTCAAAATAACAAGAAGAAACCAGGTCTGCAGTCACACAATACGACAAGCTCTTGCAGACTTCAACAAGTTAAATAATGTCAACTTCGTTAGTTTGGCCGTGTCTGCAGAATGAAAGAAAATCGGCTACATTGGCACAGTCACGAAAAGCAAAGTCAAGAATTCAGACCCCCGTGGATGATCTAAAGTCCACTGGAATGTCAACAGATGACAGTCTATAAGAGACCGTGAGTTTAGTGGAACTAGGTCAATAGTAAGACCTGGCTATCTTTATGGCAAATCACAACGCCCTAGGGTAGACTATGAACAGCTAAGCAAGTAAGTTATTTCATCATTCCAATGTGAAGCGTTGGCCACCACTGCAGCTGGACCATCTTTAAATTAATCCTATATTCTTGAATGTCCAATCATTTACCTGTGAAATATATGTTTCTACTGTATTTGCTCCCTTTTAACTTAAAGACTGTATCGGAGACGATGGCGTATTAAAATAACTTAACTGAACGTCTTTACACAAGCTGTTTCATTTAGATCACTTGATCTAAAAACTATGCATATCCAATATAATCTTGAACTAATTAATTGACCCTGCTTCCACTATTTCCTGTAGCAATACATCTCAAGCATTCACCACTCTCTGACTAAAAAAATATTTATCAGTAGCTAATCTAGACTTTTCTTTAACTAATGTGTAGCTGTGATCTCTTGTTGTAGTAGGCGTCTGTGCTTTAAAAAAACTTGTTATAGTCTAATTTGTCATACTCCTTGATTATCTTCTAAACCTATATCACCACGAATTCTTCTCTTTTGTAGACCATTTTTTATGAGTCTTTCCTCCTAATTTTAATTCCAGAAACGCACTATCAGTTTTGCCGCTCTTCTTTGAATCCTTTCTAGCATGTGTATTACCCCATCTACGATATGGACTGAACACTCAAATCTAGGTATAACTAACGTTTTTTTTACAATTGACCATCACTTCAAGGCTCCTATATTTAGTATTTCTTTTAATCATACCTAACATTGCATTTGCCTTTTTCACAGCAAGCTGGACTTCACCACTTTAACTCATGATATATTTTAACGTCTATGTCTCTTTCCTGTTCTATCTTTCTAATATTGTTATCTCCCATCCTGCAATTATATTCTACATTGGATCTACCCATGTTGATGATTATACATGTATCTATATTAAACACCATTTGTCAGCTCTCAGACCATTCCCAAATTGTACCTAAATCTGAACTAAATAATACACCACCACTGCTTCAGATGATACATTTTGTCACTTGTGTGTGTCGTCTGTGAATTTTGCAATCACGGAACCGATATCAATGTCTAAATCGTTTATATATATATATAGAACACAATTGGGATCAAAGCCGAGCCCTGCTGTACTCCACTTTTGACCTCACACCACTAAGTCCACTTACTGATGCATACTCTCTGCCTTCTTCCCGTTTACGAATTTTCTATCCGTTTCGCAACTTTGTCACCTATTCCATATGATTTCAACTCCCTAAACAATATTTGATGAGGTACTCCGTTAAAAGCCTTTGTAAAATCTAGACAAATAACATCCACTGGCTCTACTCCATCTGTCATACTGGTAACATTCTCCATGAATTATAATAAATTTGTTAAGCACGACCTCCCGTTAAGTAAACCTATCCTATTTCAGATTTGATTAATCTTGTATGAATGCATTAGAATATTTTCTTTGATTATTCACCATAACATTTTACATAATATGCTTGTTAAATCTACCGGTCTGTAATTTGCTGGATCTTATTTTTCTTTCCTTTATGAACAAGGGATACACTCCTGCGTCTTTCAGATCCCATTTGAACAATACCTCGTAAGTAATTGAGAATATAATATTGGTTTTGCTGAAAGTTCTCTAATTTCAAATTGCAATTTTAGAAGAATGACAACTAGACCCGGACATTTATCCATTTTCAACCCATTCAATTGTTTAAAAACAATTTTCTCTGTAATGTGGGCCCAATCTTTATCCCACTATATCCGCGTCACTTAGGAAACTATATATTGGCTCTGGGATCTTGGAGCAGTCTTCTTGTAGACAGTGCCGAAGTACTGATTGAGTAGATTAGCAACATGCCTATTCTCATTTATTATTATTCATACGCTACCTTTGAGAGGGCCTACTTTGTATTTCGTTCTCTGTTTATTTATTTATAATGCAAATGTCTTTTTTACACGATGATATTTTCAGTCCCATGGGGGACTACTTTTGAAAATACTGGAAGGCAAAATTCAAGAGAAATGAAAAATGGGACGGCCAAGAAAAATATTACACCACAAAGGCGTGCAAGACGGTTAGCGGTCTGTCTCATACGGAGCTGAAGAGATCTGCTGAGATCACTTCTTCCTCAGTTTTACTCGGCCTATCGGAAACTGTTCTCGGTATGTCAACTTCTTGCACGTACATAAAATATCGGCATGACGACCATACTGTAAAAACTGATTTAGTGGAAGCCGCACAACAAAACATTGAATACATGCATTTATGCCTTCATGAATACGTAATGTTATAACCTAAAAGACAACTGTCTGGGATTGAAAGCAGCGTGCCTTCACTATGGTAATCTAGAAAGGCAAACCTTCAACATACAACAACAACCCAGAACAGTAGACAGTGGAATGACATCATTAGACGACTTCAACAACATTCTTCGGACTGACTAACCTGATAACGATGATCACCCTGTGCGATCCTCTCCACCGCACCCGTTGCTACGCCTCTGAGACGCAGTAATATACCGCTGTAACTGATTATCACGAGAAGACCGCCATTGACTCAACGGAAAAGTAAATGCCCTTCATTACCATATAGCTAGAAAGAAATACTTCAGGCAAATTCGAAATAATTATACGTACACTCCATCTGCTTTGAGGGGCATAATTACTTACATATGTTAACATCTGTTATATTATAGACTGTAATTTTATTAGATATTCCCTGCTCATTTTATCCTTCAGCAATTGCCCATTTCTTTTGAAGTCAAAGAAAATGACGAAGACGAGAAATAGAGAGATAGCGGTATTCAGAAAACGACAAAGAGAAAAAAAGAGTTAGAGAGTGATAGAAGTAAGATGAAGAGAGAGAGAGAGAGAGAGAGAGAGAGAGAGAAAGATGAGAGTAAGATAGAGTGAGAGAGTAAGAGAGAGAGTGAGTGAGAGATAGAGAGAGAGAAAGATGAGAAAGAGATGGAGTGAGAGAGTAAGAGAGAGAGAGTGAGTGAGAGAGGGAGAGATAGACAAATAGTGGATGCATGAGAGGTAAAGCTATTAACATATTGAGAGAAAAAAGTGATAAACAGAGAAGACGACTGACTATGACAATGCAGAAGATAAGGAGTAATGCAGAACCTATGACATTATACAAACCAAGAACTAAAACTAAAGATCATAAGAACATGCATTTTGCCTGTGGCAACCTATGGATGTGAAACATGGACGAATAGAATACAAAAAACAATAGAATAAAGATCAGTGATTTTGAAACACAGTGCTACAGAAGAGTCCTGAAAATCCCGCGGACAAAGAAAGAAAGAAACAAATCCATCCGTCAAGACCTGAATGTAGTGGAAATTGGCTCATAAATGACGTAATGACCCGAAAACTGAGGTTTTTTGGACACGTCAAACGACACAACGGACTGGAGAAAGTGATTATGGAGGGCATGGTCACTGGGAAGACAGGGGCTGACCGAGAAGACGATGGACCAAAGACATCAAGGAGACCCTGGAATTTACCTTTGAGCAGACCGGAAGACTGGCGGAAGATATAATTTCCTACAGACACGCTGTCGTGAGAACGACGTTCTGAAAAGGATATGCTGCATGATGATGATGAGACATAGATATTCATATATAGAGATACACAGAGATAGAGAGAAATATTGAGAGACGGTTACAGAAAATGACAGAGATACTGAGAAATAGAGAGATAGATATATCGACAAACTGATCATACAGTGATATGCAGCAATAGGCGGCAGGGATACACTTACTTACATACATCGTGCATATCACCACGTCATATGGTAAAAGTCCACTGTTCAACCACCCTAACAGCCGTGTAGTTTTCCTTGTATAGGTCTTCCATCGTAAATGCGTGTGGTAAGTTTGCACATGTCGTGAGATGTTATTGGTCCCGCGGGTATCACATGTATTCGTCGTCGCTGTATACACGTCTCATCAGGTTGTTTTTTTCTGCAGCCAGTCACCTCAGAACGAAGTCAATTTAAGATCCTGATTATGGTAGGCACAGCTCTTGGTGCAGCAATCTCTTTCAGATTGATCCATGGAGTCTCTTGTTTGTCGCGCCATTTCTCGATGCGCTTTATTAGAGAGGTTGTGTTTTCTGTAAGAAACTCCGTCTAGACGTTCATGTCTCGTTGTCTGCAATCGATGTTCGTACATTAGACGTCTTGGATCGTTGGTCGGGGTGTCTCTCTCAACTTCTGCTGTTTGTGTCTGTACATTAGGTGTCTTGGATCGTTGGTCTTTTGCTCCCGGGTGTGTGGGTGTGAAGTGAAATACCAAGTATAGAGTATATTTGTTCAATAGGCGTCAGTTGTAGTAACCCAGCCATGATCCGGGCTATTCCAATGATGACAATATCGACATGATTGGTGCCCCGTATTCCGCTAGTGCCGATTTTCGGAGGAAAGAAGATGGCTGCCCTCTCAATGCTGTGCCGGTAATTCTGCGGATGATGCTATCAGAGAGACATGCAGTGACATATAGATAAATAAATTAAATTAAAAGTGTTGTATTGTGTCAATAAGTTATTATCTAACAGTTGCACTCTTGTAATACCCGAACATTCTTAACATCAAGTATTTCCATCAAATGGTTACCAATCGTCATTGGTTTCTTGGCATTTTTCATTCAGTAGCTTATCGATTGCATCGATACCTTCGATTGCGTAAGACTTTAGAAACTAGAAAATCATAATATATATTGGATTTCCCAGTACATTTAATTTATCTGATCGAATCATTATATAGGGAACAACAAATTTATGTCAGAGTACCTGGTGACACATTGTATTACTTGGAAGTACAAGTGGAAATAAGGCAGGGATGTATCCTCTCCCCATATATATTTAACATGTGTGCATAATGTACTATAAGTAATGTTAAAGAGGATATGGAGGTTTATATCCCATTAGCATCGGTGGACACACGATTCAAGAGCTAAGGTTCGCATACAATAATTTGATACTTTCAAATAGTGTTGAGGGGATAGATAAACTAATTTCAGCCGTAAACAGATGCAGCGAAGATCAAAACCTCTTTGTGTACACATCCTTCTGAAACTTGTGTAGACCATACGTTTGAATGATCGGCGCATGACTGTGTTAGAAAAGAGCTTCTTCCTCCGAGGCCAAACAAATGGAACGCTTTGTACGAAACTAAACAAAAGCTCACAAACAGTTGCATATAAAAGTACGCGTCATTGGTCCAAAGGGCAGGTTGCTGGATCAATAACCAACAAACCGAAAGATTCATATTATGCAGCGATATGAACTTGCCTGTTCATGAATTCAAAAATATGCCGGTTTGGTCTGTGAGCTGTGCCACTACACACACCGCAGTACAAACGTCTTACAATCCCGAAGATGGCATGCATACGGAGAGGGGACGGCGTGGGTTAGTGGTTAAGTGACACGGCTCACAATGCGAAGGTGCTGGGTTCGATTCCCATTACAGAACCGGCCGTTACCCCGGGGAAGCGATCGATTGGAAAATGCAGGAGGAAGCAGACTATTTCATGAAATGTATGCCGAAGTCGGACGCACTGGGCCGACAGGCGCAAAAGAAAAACCGTAGTGCAACGTACACCGCTTTGGGGAATAGAGAAATAAGGCGAACGAAAATATAAAAACATCTTTGTAAAGATGGCCAAAAGAAAATAACGACCACCGACAAAGTCAACTTAAATCAAAACGTGAAAATTATTGCAAAATACCGTGGCAGCATACGGCAGCGAAACATGGACACTTACCTAAACCTCAAGGAAGAGAATCGAGTCCTTCTAGTCAAAATGTTATAGAAAGGTCCTCATAATATCAAGGACCTAATACAAGAAGAATACAGACATACGACAGGAGTTGGGCAAAGAGAAGAACTGTTTCATAGATTCCCTCATAATCAGAAAATGTAAATACTTTTTTCGTAAAGCAAAAGATACAACGGGCTTGAGAGTACGGCATAGTAACGGACAAGAGAGGCAGACGAAGACGTTCTTTCTTTATTGTCCTTGCTGCTCTGCACGTTTCTGATCCGAACAGAGGAGTTGAAAATAGCTGTTCATTTTTTCCTGCTCTTTTGCTAGTCAATCCTGTCCCGTCGATTTCGACGGTTATTTACATATCATAAAGTACAATTTAAGTGTTTGATCGTGTCTTCAATGTAAGTGTTTGATTGTGTTTTCAATGTGTTTTGCTGTGTCTTCAATGTAACTGTTTGATTGTATCTTCAATGTAAGTGTTTGATTGTGTTTTTAATGTAACTGTTTGATTATGTCTTCAACGTAAGTGTTATTGTATATTCAATGTAGCTGTTTTATTGTGTCTTTAATGTAGGTGTTTTATTATGATTTTAATGTAACTGTTTGATTGTGTCTTCAATGTAAAAATGTCTTGAGAGCAATGCGCGAATTTGGTGCGTATCATTTTGAAAAAAAAAGTCACGCATTTTGTTTGTATAATTATAGGAGTAAATGTGTGCCTTTATTTTTAATTATAAAACACATATACAAGTATTATAATGTTTACATTGTTATTACAGTACCCAATTGGGTAAAGGGGCCTAGAATGCAACTAAAAGTATTTAGAAAATTAAAAGTATTAGCGACAAAAGCAATTCAAGCTTCCATTGACAGCTACCACCTTCAGCAAGGGAAAGAGATCGGCATAGTGATAGGCCGGATGAAGAAGGAAGCGACGAGCTCATTGGCAGGGGTAGGCATATAGGTTTAGGCAAGAAGTGGGGGGGGGAAGAGAGCAAGAGATGGACGGATTGAAGGAAGGGGAAATGCGGCAGGTGAGGGGTGCGAGAAATGGGAGATCCTTTAATTCGTTAACTGCAATTGTTTCATTTATATTATTCAGTTCAATTACCGAGCAGATCTTCTGCGCGGGTTTTACTAGTTTCGTATATCAAAATGTATCAACATATCAACATTGTTTGAGATGGGCTGGCCACTTGGCCCGAATGTCAAACGAAAGGCTTCCAGAGAGGTTACTGTAAAGCGAACTAAGTCACGGACAGCAATCACAAGGACGTTCAAAAAAGCGTTTCAAGAAAGTCTGAAGGAGTCACTTAAGTGCTGTCAAATAGACATTAACACCTGGGAGAAACTGGATCAAAATCGCTCAAAATGAAAGAGCGTGGTCAAAGACGGCGTTGAACTCAGCGAGGGTATACGTAGACAGGCAGCCCAGCATAGACGTGCAATCAGAAAGTCAAGAGCAGATAAAATAGCAGAGGCAACTACTGACTACGTTCGCCAGTCGTGTCACAGACCTTTCCATGCTTGAATTAGGTTGATCAGTCATTAGCGCCCGCACATACTCAAGTTGCATTATTACATGTGATGATATTGACGACGATGAACGAATTATTATTATTGGCTCTAAATGTCTCATGTTTCACCCATTACATTTAATGTATCCCTGTTAAAGGTTGGACATATAAGTGTTGTTATTGTGATTCCATTGTAGACCTGACAGATCCTTAAATCATTTTCCAATAATAATTTGTCCTCCATAAACATACATAAGTATGGGTTTTCTGTTTCTAATCGGTAGAACGGATGGTCTATACTCGTGCATTGAACTGCTCGCAGTTTTAATTGTATCCCTTGATGTTCTTTTGTCTAGTAGTATGCATGTCTCTTTGTCGTATTTACAGACGGTTTGAAGTTGGCAAACATGTCATTTGGCAGCTCTTTTCATTTCTGATCTCCTCTTTTTCAAAAAGGCAGACTTTACCGGACAAAGTGCATGTCTTGAATAAACGGCTACAGTAAAGGTTGCTATTTTTTACTTTTTCTCTCATGTGCTTTTCAGAGTTTTGTCGAAAGTCTTTACACTTCTTTATTTTGTTATTGTCTATGCATGTCTATCTTCAGCAACCTCCTATAAGTTTTCTAAGTCTATGGAGAAGTATTTCATTGAGGCTGTGCATATATCTTTGTACCTTAACATTGGTTTACCCACTGGTCTCTTCATCTTCGGAAGTTCATCGAAAACATTTGTTTGATGCAGTTATCGTCCTTTCTTCTCACAGGTCCCAGCCACCACAGTCTTCTACTACTTAGTGTCCCTATGATGGATTGCTGCTTGCATCGATGCAGTATTTCCGATTTTGTGATTTTATCCTGCCACTTGATTTTCATATTTTGCGTTGTCCTCGAGGTTGAAAAACGTTGAGTCTCCTCTCGTGTCTTGAGGTAGTGGTCCACCGTTCGGATGCTGTACAGTAAAGTGCTAATTATCCAAGACCGAAATACGATCTGAGTCTTCCGTAAATCTGGTATTTCCCCATACTCTTTTAGATAATTAGCTAAATATATTAGAAGTAGAACGCCTTTGTACTATCAGTCTACATATACTGTTTTCTACTTTATCTTGCCTTTTTGAATAATAATTTTTTTTTTTAATGCAATGTGCTTCATAATGATACATTTTGATTTACCACATAGAAACCGTACAACGTGTGTTTGAGACCCCCTCGGCTGATGGATTACATTCCTAATGGAGGTGTACTGTAACTACCATCAGAAGAACGCTTGCCGCTCGACAGCTTCTCTATATAAAAATGTCAAGCTGTCGCCATTGATATTTGCTGCGGTCTACATAGTTCCTTAATTTCCATCCCCCATAGCGCAGGGATTCCCAAGCTACAATCCCTTGGAAGAAGCACGCCTTCACCACAATGAATGACTCCTAAAAGAACGCATGCGCAAAAACACTGAGAGTGCTTTTGCAGTGCTAGGATCTGTGGACATATATATATATATATATAGTATCCCCTTTCAGTCATGACTAATTATAGAAAGAAAAGACTTAGAGTGGTGAACAAACAAACAAATATATTTCCTGTATTGTGTTGATCTTCTCGTTGTGACGTTGTCTTTTCACTTCTCTGTGATGCATGACCTTTTCTTTACCAAGCATGCCGTGTCTCTTCAGGGTAAATCTCCTATTGGATCGGTCTGCTACTTCGTCTTCCCAGTATACCAGACTCATGTATGTCTTCTTCTTTCTTCCTGTGTCCTACTGCTCTTGCCATGAGGTGTCGCAGACAGACGGACGGATGCGCACATCTTGTGTTTGGGCCAGGAGAGAAGCGTGTGTGGTCGTCAAGTGGAACCTCCCGAGTGTTTCAGATACACCTTCTATCCATCTGTGACGAGGGCGGCCTCTTGCACGAGGAACTGATACTGGCATGTGATAGGCTTTTGCTGTTGGTTTGTCATAATACATCATATCCAAATGGCCAAACTACTTGATTTGTTGGGCTTTAATGTAGGCATTTACTGTGTTTGTTCCTAACATCTTCAACGCGGTATTTTGGATACGGTCTCGGATGGACTTGCCAACTGCACTTCGCAAAACAGCGCATCTCACAGCTCTGAATCCTACTCTTGTGACGTTACAATAAGGACCACGACACTGGTAACACACAATAGGAACGACAAGCGTGTTGATGAGCCTCCTCTTTGTTGAAGGTTGTACTCCGGGAAGTTTTAGAATAGTTGCAAGCTGGTAGTGGATATTGCGTACTTTCTGAATACGATGTGCTATCTCTCGGTCCACTCCGCCATCATCAGTGAAAACACATTCCAGGTACGTGAACAATCGAACCTGCTGGAGATTTTTGTGGACGTTGAGGAATCGTTGCTTCACATGTTCACGGGTTATTTTCATAGACACAGTCCATTCTATGTTGGTCTTCATGTCATATATTTGACAGTGAGGTTTGAGGGAGGCGAGGTGATGTTCTAGGTCATCCCCGTTGTAAGAGAAGATGCTTCGATTATCAGCGAACATCAGTTCATTTAGGATTTCATCCACGGGTTTTGCTAACTGGGTAATTGTATCCATATAAATGAGGAAAAGAAGAGGGGGAGAAAACACATCCCTGACGTGCACCACTCTTCACCGAGAACCAGATAATCAAACCGGCGATTGTTCGCACAGCACCCTCGCTGCTAACATAAAAAGCACGAATGTTATCAGGTATCTGACCTTTAATACCATATCACGCCATATCCTTCCATAACTTACTCCAATTTACCTTGTCGAAGGCCTTTTCCTGACTCATGTCCATAGCCTTCATGTCACGCTAACAGACATCTTTGAACTTCAACTGTGGTCGGCCAACTGTTCTCTTGCAATCCGCCAACTGTCCATATAGGACAACTTTGGGAATGCGACCATCTTTAATGCGACTAACATGGCCAAGCCATCGCAGTCTGTGCTGCCTAAGAGAGTGTACATACTTGAAAGACCGATACGAGAGTGCATCTATGCATTTTTCACTCTGTCTTTCCATGTAATTCCAAGAATGGATTTCAGGCGCCCGTGGAAGGAATGTGTTAAAAATACCAAGCGATGATGGCCATAACATCAGACGGGTTTTTCTGAATAATGTGATGTGCGCGGTATTTGGATTATAGTGAGGAAGAATATGCGCTGGTCATCAATCTCACTCTTATCCCGAGTTACCTTGGATCAGTGGCAAGACTATTGGTCGAGACGACTGGAGGTAACTGTGGATGTAGGTACTCTGGTCTTACCTCCCGTGAAACAGGGGTTGCTGGGAACTAGCGGGATTCGATCGCCTATCGTTTCCGTTTATCACTCTGAGAGGCGAGTGTTTTTACCTCTTGACTACAGCGACCCCCATATAGGCTCCATATATGAGCGTGCTGACTACATATGCATTGTACACCCTTGTCTTGGTTTTTATTGTCAATTTCTGAGGGTTTTTTCCAAACACGCGCGTTGTGAGTCGAGCAAAATGATGGGGGTACTAACTTCCTGCCCCTTTCTAATGCATGTTATTTGAGCTGAAGTTCATGTACTGCAGGAGTTCTCACCATTTTAAGATTGCGAGCACCATTCATGTGTAATATGAAGTACGCAGGCACAATGGGTTTTATTGTTGAAAAACAATACATTTAAAAAACACTCACCTGGTTAATGACATCTTTGACCTTGAAAGTAACTCAGAAGTTCAGTGATGTCCAATGAGAAGTCGCCCCGATCAAAAAAAGCATTGCACAAAAGGCAAATCACTCCTATATTGTCGTCATTACTTACCACAAGAAATTCTCATTCCCAGTTATCTTGAAAAGAGTATTGTTTCTGTCTTCTTTGTTCACTACATACTAGTTTGCTGCACACCGTCTTTCGTTGAATAAGCTACTGATGTATTCAAATCTTCACAGATGTGTTTACACACTATATATTTGTCCATGCTGTATATGTGAAGTTTTTAACTTAACCTAACAACAAATTCTAATCACACTATTCCTAATGTATCACTTATGTTTTTCAGATAATCTAACAAAAGACGCTGACGGCATTATTCACATTGTATATATTATTTTTGTATAATAACAACAAACATAACAGCCTTAATCAATTTGTCAGGACCAAAGAAAGCAGAATATACCCATGATTCAACACAACACTATTCCTGACCATCCTGATCCAAGAATCAAACCGAACAGTGCGAAATATTTCCGAACATAGAGCGATACATACGTTTACTGGCAGAAAACACACAACTTAACAACTTTTAGATCTCCTAAAACATAATGGATGGATAGCAACATTATTTATTTCGGTTTGTAAAACAGAGTTTGAATTGAACAACGGTGCTACCGAGCAATTTTTTACCTGCATGATGGTATCACCAAATATCATTAAAAGAGCACCAGATTTAGAACGCTTAGTGTACAGTGTCCTACATGCTTCTCATTTAAGTTGGTACGTAAGTAAAGATCCCGTTAATTTGCCGTGTGGCATATTTTGAATATGATGTTATGCCCATATTTTCTTGACCAACGCGCACTAGGAGTAATGTGGTCAGAATCTCACCGAAAGCCCGTCCACTTACCAGACTTGCCCTGGTAACAATATTTTTAGATTGAGCCGATTGCGATTGAAAATATACCACACTAATTTGGGATTAAACATAGATCGCTTGATTGGAAAGCAAGAGCGCTGCCACGGCTCACTCACTTAAGGTTCCCTGTTGTTTGTGATGTAATCTTTAACGTTGTTATTGTTACAGTTAAGGTATGTTCTGCGCGTATGTCATTATAGCTTGTGCATTGAAACCTCACTGTACAATTAAAGTGATGATTAGTTTTTAGCAATGTGGTTTACACAACTTTCTTTAATCGTCTTTTACGAAACGCATAGAGGCTTAGTGAATCTATTATTTTATCCCAATTATGAAGTACCTAGATATAGACTATCAAGCACTGGAATGTTTGTCCGTTATTGTTATTGTTGTTATTGTTGTTGTTGTTGTTATCCCATAGCTGCCGAGCAAGCCTGCTCTTGACAGCCCAATGCCCTTCTTATATAGGTACAGGTCTTCTTCAGTTATTATATTTCTCCGTACAGTGTGTTGACAATTATCGGCAGTGCTTGTAAGAATCTTTTCCTGCTATCTGCAAGCGCGATTCCCCCAACGAGTAGGTGTCTTAACTGTTTCACCAGGGTGAGAGTAATGTCTGCACAAGGGCAGATTCTGGAGATTGATGCAGTTCAAGTGACTAGTAACTCTGATGTGTCCCTTCTGGAATTGAAATATGAGACTTTGATCACTCCCATGTATTCTACTTATATAATCATTTCGAATTGGCAGTGGTATTTCGCTAGGTACACTGTTACCTGTTGTTACCGTCGACAACCTGTTCATCAAGATTGCCCTGGTGTTCTATCTATCTATCTTCAGTCCACTTATGTCGTTAGACGCCGTGGTGAGGTGTGACCTCTTTTGTTTGGTTTCTTTTTTTGGCAGGTGAAAATCAACTGATGACTTGCCAAGATTCCCAGTATCTGTTAGTCCCTGTAATATACGATCGCATATTTGTGAGACTGTAGAGGTGGAAGCGTAAACTAGTGCAAGGTACACCCGCAGCCTGTCAGGCGCCATCTAGACCACTTGGCTAACCACATTGCCCTGGTATTATTCTTAATAATTCGTTTTACTGTGTGGTTGCCGCAGGTTCTTTCCAATTGTTGTTCGGAGGATCATGTTTTTGCCAATCTGTCAGCCATCTCGTTTCCTGATAGTCCGCTATGTCCAGGGATCTATTACAAAGTGATATTAATACCGTGAGTAGTGATAATGTTGTTGATCGTCCTCCCCACCAAGAATATCTCCTTTTTGTTGTATGGGGTGTGCTTCAGCGCCTCCAGAACCGAATTGGAGTCACTAAAAACAGTGTCCATCCGTATCAACTCGCCCAAGTCAAAGGCTCAACTGATGTTTTTATAGCCTAGGCCTCCGCTTCTTTTTTTTGGGGAAGGGAAGGGGGTGGGGGGGGGGGCTGATGAATATGGCCCTAGTGTACGTTAGATTATATAACTTGGCCATTTTGCCTTTGCTATCCATTTAAAATAGATGTCTCGCAGAATAGCTACCCCACTACTGGAAGTAGTTATCCGATCATTTCTAGTTGCAATTTCTGAAGCAAAGAGTTATACATGGTAAAGAAAAAGATACATTAACACTGTCGTCAGTGATGAAATGACTTCCAAGTACGAGACCACAGTTTGTTAATTAATTGCGTTGGTCAGATCCCTTCCTCACTGTTTTCCCTAACAGTAAGTCAGATGCTCATTTACAGCTTAGTCGACTTGAGCGTACCAGTAAAGGAAGTAACTCCCCGTACCTTTATATTGAAAAGTTAATGCTCTACTATTACACTTCCTAGACGCTCCCATGTGAAGAGGTTTCTATTCCTATGTACAACCTTCATCAGCCATTATATAGGACACACTGTTTAGGTTCCAGTGAGTAATTCTTTGTTCATGCACAATACCACTGGTGTGATACTGTCACACAAGAACACAATAACAGCCAACCATCTTCGATCGTTTGGCTTTTTGTCCTGCTTGTGCCTTTCAGCGTCAGGTTAGGAAGACGTTTCTTTACCGGGCCCTAGTACCTGCGTCCTTCTTGGGAAGCTTCACTGCTTCTGTTATTTCCGATGTCCATATTTTGCGTTGTCGGTCCTTGGCTTTGTATCTATTGTATCTGTATTGCATTTCTTTCTTAGGGAAACTATCAAGTGTTTGGCGTATCACGTGGTCGAACCATTACGTTCTCTAGTCTCTTGAGAAGTTATATCACTGATGTTGTACCTACTTGTCCTTTAATAGCTTTGTTTCTATTTTATTATCATATTGCACCATAATTCTGTTATTCCCCGTACGCAACCAGCGTATGAAAAGGTGATGTGACCGATTAATTGAGTCACATGTGATCCAATCACGTGATTGTCACTTACAATGCGAGATATTTCAGGGCTAAAATCAAGGGCAACAAGCCCTAATACTTTTTCTCTTTTATTTATTTGTTTAAAATTAATTTATACTTTCATCTATAATATATATATATATATATATATATATATATATATATATATATATATATATATATATATATATATAGTCTTCTAATTTTATTATTACATTATGATTTCAACTCTAGTAATTTTAGTATAACCTCAGCAACAACAAAGAAGAATAACAGAATTAACTTTGGCAAATAGAAACAAAACATAAAAGAAATCTGTGGGCGAAATATGTAGAGATTTGTTAGTGGGGAAGAGGTGAGGGAAATGAGAGGGAAAACAGTGCAATGGTATCGGATGCGAGATTCAAGAACCATCAATTGTTAATCTGATGTTGTTTCATTCAAATTGTACAATTGGGCTGGCTGTAAGATTGTTTTGCCCGCGCCTGCTAGTAATTAATATAAACGTCTCGTCTCGTCTTGTCCTTTCTGTAACCTAAGAAGTCATATAGGAATTACATCTAGCTACTTCATCAACTCTCGAGTTATGTTTTTTGCAACCGGAGTCTGTGCAACGTCTGTGATTCGGTTTCTTGTAAGGTTTTTCCGGACTACATTTGAACGATATCAGCCTATCTTGAGGTTGACTGCTCTTTCTCCTACCTTGGAGTTTCGTGTTATGCAGCCAATTTAATTGTAGTACTTGTTCGTACCATTTGATATTGCTTTTTTTTACAACAGACAGGAGATCTCGTTATGGTATAATAAACTTGCGGTTTGTATCGTATGGAATAATACTTGTCACACGAATCCTGTGTTTTATTCTAAAGATCTGGCTGCAACATCTAAATTTTTTGGAATTTTCCCTCTTATAGCAGCAGTCAAAGCCCTTGTTTCACAACCATTTCGTTTAACAGATAGAGTCAATATTTGCTCTTAGCAGATCTTAGGTTCAAGCTATGTGTTATCTGACCAAAATGGCCTCAACGAGGAGTAGATCTTGGAATATATAAGTTCAATTTACGGTAAGAATTGTTAGTGGATATACAATTGACAGAATTAGACATGAAGCTATGAATTCATGCTCTAAAGTTTCATCCTGAAACATTGTGTTACACTACATCACTGTTTATTGTTTATAACAGCGGTTCTTAAGCTGGTGTTCTTGTAACATCGAAGTTGTGGTAGTTGTATTCGCTAATACGTCCTCTAGGGAATGGCTATACCGACATTTGCATTTGATCCACTGATGATTTTAAAATATCGTATGTACAGCTCCCGCCAACTTGATCCCTCACCAATATCCAAAAAGACAGCCCTCACTAATATTCGAAGAATTTCCCGAGAACCAGCTTAGAAATATGAAATTCTCAAAAGGTCATACATGTCAAGCATTGATACACTTTTTCAAAGAGCCCAAATACGATGGATTGACATATTGTTCGCATGTCCATTCAGCGCCTCTGAAACATCTGCTGTACTGTTAACTCAAAACAGGCAGACCGGGGGAGGGGGGTGTGACAGAATAAACGTTACATAGACTGACAATGTCGTATAGAAGCTTCAGCGTTTATGTCACATTCTGAGAGATGCTTGTACAGAACCGTTCCACTAAACACAACAGTGTCACACAAGGTGCTCAGATAGCTGAACTAATAGTATCATTAAAGTCCAGAGAAAAGAGATGGTCCGAAAAAGCAGAACACACGACGACTCCACATTTGGTCTCCTTACATTTGTGTCCTAACTGCAGCTGCCGGTCATGTCATGATTGGACTTAACAGGTATATGAGATTGTATATCTCTGCACACGTCTGTTTCTGTGGTCATTTATGCTTGCGATTGGCAACTATTTATTTTTATAATGCACTGGCCCAGTTGATATATGGTTCTTTAGCCTGTGGTATCCAATGTTACTCAGTATAACTATGAAAGTAATGACCCGTTTGTTGTTGGTGAATGTTCAGTCAATAAATTTACTCTTTTTTGCACTCTGGACAGAATGGTATATGGCGGGTTGTAGTGTAGTCCAGAGAACGAAATGTGTTGTGTCGTGGTTTACAGCTTGACTGTGACATTTGCACCTTTCGGTCCAACACATCCGACTCCAGCAAGCATTTTTGAATACCGGGTTGCCCTCTCTCTTCGATCTCTTCTACTCAGCCATTCTGCTCTGTTGCAGCATCTTATCCAGGATCACCTCGTGGAGGTGTAGAAGGGTCTTGGCAGCTCTGGTTCACTGACCCTGACACTAGTAGTCAGCTATGGGTCGCTGACCGCTGCAGTTTATGCGCTGCTCATCATCTTGATTCCACTTAGCTTAATCTGCGGGACATTTACTACTTCGGGGATCACATCGATTCACATCTCGTCAGCCAGGCTGGAAAATAGATTGTGATCTGGAGCAGTATGTTGTGCCTGACCGGACTAGTGTCTCAGTTCCCCAGTTAACTGTATAAACCCTCTGAACCTTTCCCATTTGCATATATCACAAACGACCTTTACTTCCATAGCTCTTCATCACATGTCTGGCATTATCTCCATGCAGATAGATAGCGTATGATGCAACCGATGGGGTGTGTCAATCTACGTTGGGTTTTTTTTCTCTGCATCTTCCTCTTGGGAGCATTAAACCTATTGGTAGCATTTCAAGTGTTCACCTGATCCGTACCATTCCTGTGTGTTCTGGTATATGATTTATTATTTTGCTGTTGTGATGATTTCTTCAGCCTTGCGAGTTTAGACATTAGTTGCGTTTCGCAAGTTATGCTGAACACGTGCTTGACAATGTGGTCTAGTTTCGAAATGTCAGTACAGCGTTTCTCAAATCATGACAGGATAAGTTTTCTTGAAAGCTCAGAGAAAACATATCGATTGGTGGGAAAGATAGGAAGAAGAGATAATTCTGATGCGGTACTCTCTTCACAAATCTAATTGCATTGTAATAAGGAGTGGTAAATTTGCTCGTATTTGTTCATCCAGCGTGTTCCCAGTTCCCATTGGAAAAAAGGGACAACGAGGTGAACGTTCTCCATTTGCTGATATTGTCAGTCGTCATATTGAGTTCTAACTACAAGAATCCCGAGGTACTTAAGGTCTGTTTCACTGGGCTCCCGCAGCACTGGCAAATCTTCCATAGTTTCCTTCCAAGTCGTCCTCCATGAGACTCCCACAGCACTGGCAAATCTTCCATAGTTTCCTACCAAGTCGTCCTCCATGAGACTCCCGCAGCACTGGCAAATCTTCCATAGTTTCCTTCCAAGTCGTCCTCCATGAGACTCCCACAGCACTGGCAAATCTTCCATAGTTTCCTACCAAGTCGTCCTCCATGAGACTCCCACAGCACTGGCAAATCTTCCATAGTTTCCTACCAAGTCGTCCTCCATGAGACTCCCGCAGCACTGACAGTCCTTTCCTTTTTTCTAAACTAGGTCTTCCTACAAACGACTCAGTCAGCACGGCCAGTCTCTTCCACTGTTCTCTACCAGACCCTCCATTACAAGACTCCCACAGCACGGCCAGTCTCTTCCACTGTTCTCTACCAGACCCTCCATTACAAGACTCCCACAGCACGGACAGTCTATTCCACTGTTCTCTACCAGACCTTCCGTTACAAGACTTCCACAGCACGGACAGTCTATTCCACTGCTCTCTACCACATATTCCTTCTTAACATTCTATCAGTATTTGTATCGTATGCCATTACTCTACATCCCGTCCGCTTTGGTGTTTATGTTATTTGAAAATACTCGTTTTTATCCGAGAAAATCTTTGACGGTACTTCATTAGTAACGGGGTACAGTGGCTCTTTTTACGTCCCTTGGCATACTTTAAAAGGTGGACTGGGGTCCCCCTATCTGTAGTGCAATGCGAGGCTCCACAATAAGCCCACCACTATAGTCCTTAAATTGTCGACACCTACCTCGTTCTCCAGATTGCTGTGGCATATCCTGTTTCCAGTAGCATAAACGAGAACATGTTTCGCATCGCCCTGATTACTTTTCGCTAGCTTTTTTCTAAAACATTGCTGATCATCTCATTCCATGTGCGTTCCAATATATACCATCTCTTATAATTTTGTGAGACTCCTTTCTTATGGTGTGTTGCGTCCATCTCGGGATTAATATGCTGAGTGAGGTGTGCATGAACTGGAGAGGTCAACAACCGGGCAAACGATGGAAAGCTGCCAAGACCATTATCCACCTTCACTGGATAACCGGCCGCAACAAGTCAAACTGGCTAACGAGAAGAGATCAAAACGGGAATGTTAAACTCGGTTCCCAAAAATGATATACTGAAGACATATTTGTTGAACCAACAATGCTAATATCGCAGTCTTGCTGTAAACTTCAACACAAGGAATTCCGTTATCCGGACTGCCTCCTGCTACTTACAGAGCCGTTTTCAGGTATTGGTAGCGGGAGTTTGAGAACGTTCAGGGCTTCATAGCAGGAGTTTGAGAACGGTCAGGGCTTGATAGCGGGAGTTTGAGAACGGTTAGGGCTTGATATCGGGAGTTTGGGAACGGTCAGGGATTGATAGCGGGAGTTTGAGAACGGTCAGGGCTTGATAGCGGGAGTTTAAGAACGGTCAGGGATTGATAGCGGGAGTTTGAGAACGGTTAAGGCTTGATAGCGGGAGTTTGAGAACGGTCAGGGCTTGATAGCGGGAGTTTGAGAACGGTCAGGGATTGATAGCGGGAGTTTCAGAACGGTCAGGGCTTGATAGCTGGAGTTTGAGAACAGACGGGACCTGATAGCGGGAGTTTGAGAACGGTCGGGGCTTGATAGCGGGAGTTTGAGAACGAACAAAGACAAAGACAAATTATCCATCTCTGGACTCCCTACCCAATCACCATGTATTACCATTGTCTTGTTCTTCCCCTCAGATCTCTGAATGCTTTTATTTTAATCACATTTACTGAATATTATTTATTTCATTAGAGAAACGAAACCCGAAACAAATTGTTCAGCTGAATAAAACGGTTACTTTATTCGAAAATAGTGTACTGAGTTTGTTTTTAAAACACCACTATAAACCACACTTTAACTTACAATAGACAATGATGTCGTTTAACAAGAAAATTTTAACGACAAAAATGATTGAATTCAGTCTGCAATATTTTTATCTTCTATGTACATTTATTTGTGAAATGCAAAAATTATAGTAGGAAGCAAAGGTACATTCATAAATTTGGAAAAGCTGTTATTTAGAAACTTTTAAATATCAGTACGGTAACCGGTCAAACCAATATATCGGCTCTGTAGCATTGTAAGAAAGTTTACAAGCTGTTACATCGTCTCAACGCAGTCAATCAGATAACAATTGTTTATCGAAATGTTATCAAAAGTTATCAAAAGTAAATCAAAAGTTGATCAAATGTTTATCAAAAGAATATTAAATGTTTAGGAAAAGTGTCCAGTACTAAAATATTTGAGAAACGCTGCCACAGTAAATCATAGAGACCTAATCTTCATTTCCCATTTATGGTACCGTATGCTCAGGTAGATTCTACTAAACCTTTATAATTTATAGTTGTCTATCTCCAAGCGAGAGCTTCTTGTGACGAGTAATCTTTAGCAGAGTGAAATGATGACTGAGTGAAAGAAAGAGTTAGTTAGTATATGTTGTGTGATATATATGGGGGATTGAAGTTAACAGTAGTAGTTCAGTATATCAGTCAGGGTATCAGTATTTGTGAAGCTGGGTGGTTAGTGTAATTTCTTCGCAGCTTTTTTGTCCTCGAACTGCAATGGGGAGATTGGCTAACAATTCCCACGAACCAGGTTCAAATGTCGAAGTGCTTGGTTTGACAGTATGGACATGTCGTTGTTTTTTTTCTCATGGTATCGCCGTTTCTCCTAATCGACCTAGGTAAATGGAAACCTGGCGAAGGCAAAGGAACATTTAAAGCAGTCACGGGAGAAACAGAATTGTTTCTCTGTCATAACACTTTCGGGAATGAAAAGGACTGGTCATACTTAATTGAACATTTTGATACTGGTTTAGAAGGCTCTGCAGTCTGTACACAACCAGTTTCATTTACTTGTTCTTGCTCTAAAAACTGTGTTCATTCAATCTATTTTTGAATGCATTAATTGCCCCTCTCTCAGCTACTTCCCGTGACATCTATTCAAAGCATTCACCACTCTCTGACTAAAAATATATTTCCTAGTATATAATTTGAACGTTTCTTAAGTTAATTTGTAACTGTGTCCTCTTGTTCCTGTCAGTGGTTGTATTTTGAAAATGTGTTATACTTTATTTTATCCTTTCCTTTGATTATCTAATAAACATGTTTTAAGTCACCTCGAATTCTTCTCTGTTCTAGACACTGTAGACTGGTTTTTCTGAGTCGTTCCTCATAACTGTAATTGTGTAATCCCACTATTACCTTTGTCGTTCTTCTTTGTATCATTTCCAGCATGTTTGTATCCCTTTTTGCGATATGGATTCCACACCTGTACACAGTAATCCAATATATGTCTATCTAATGCGTTATACAGTTTCACAATTACTTTCTTGCTCCTATGTTAAATATTTCGTTTAATCATACCTACCATTGCATTTGCCCTTTTTACTGCTACCTGGATTTGCCTCTATTTTACTTTTACACTTTACCTGTATGATCTATTTTAACTCCTAGGTCCCTTTCCTTTGCTGTCTTTCTAATATTGTTTTCACGCATTATATAACTATGTTCTATATTGGATCTACCAATGTGGACGACTATAAATTTTAAACACATTAAACTCCATTTGCCAGCTCACATTCATGAATGTTATTTAAATCCCATCTTAACATATCCACATCTGCTTTAGACACTGCTGCATAGTATTGTGTCATGAAGCCGGTTTTGTGAATTTCCCCCCAACTCTAAGCTATGTACACATTTACATGTTGATGACATGCTTCTAGTGGATTGCTGGGCAGCCTATTAGAGAGGAAAGAACAGGCCAACTGCAGCCGGTGCATATCGTTAAAAGCGACTAGACAGAGATATTTATGGCACTAGCGACTTCATCGTGTAAAACAACTTACGATATAAGCTGTATTGCAAAAGCACGTGAAATGCTTTGGTGCAGTCTTCTCAAATGAGACCGAATGTAGCTGTGTCGCTATACTCCGTCTGGATGTAAGGGGAAACAAGAAGCGGTAGAATAAATAAGCGAAAGTCAGGTACATAATCACATTTAAAAATAGACTACGTTACGACTTACGGGTCTTCATCATGGACTACGACCGACACAAAGGAAGAACTGAACCCTATCAGAAGTGGAGTCCTTATCGTAAAGGCGATATAAACATGCTGGAAACGATACAAAAAGAGCGACAAAGCTGATAGTGGGATTCCAGAATTACAGTTATGAGGAAAGACTCAGGAAAATAGGCCTCCAGTGTTTGATAAAGAGAAGAATTCGAGGTGACTTAATACAGGTTTATAAGATAATCAAAGGAACGGATAGGTTAGACTATAACAAGTTTTTTTTTTTTTAATACAAGCATCTGCAAGAACAAGAGGGCACAGCTACAATTAACTACAGACAGGTCCAGATTAGATATTATGAAATATTTATTTAGCCAGAGAGTGGTGAATGCTTGGAATGAATTGCCACAGGAAGTAGTGGAGGCAGGAACAATTAATGCATTTTAAAATAGATTGGATGTATATAGCTTTAAATGAATGGAAATGTAAAAGGAACGTTGTTTACAGACTATGTATAGTCTTCTAAGCCAGTATGAAAACGTTAAGTAGTTGAGTTAAAACAATAATGGTGATAAGCAATGGATGAATTGAATCTGAAGTATGAACACCATGAATTGCATATTGTATAGACACAGTTATTTGGCAGACCGCATATGTAAACAACATAGATCCCAAGTCACGGAACAAACACTAGTAAGCTGGTAATCAACTTCTTGTCGTAGGCGATTAAGCATTAACAGCAACCTCAGAAAAACAATTAGAACAACATATTAACAAACTAAATACATCTTGGAGAGAAAATAGCATGAAAATCAACATAGAAAAAAAATGAGCTTGTGGAACTGTGGAATTAATAGCATGAGGCAGACCAAGAAAGCAAGTTTGCTAATAGAGACATGGAGTGAAAATGATAACAGACACATAGGGTTAAAGTGGTAGAGCACTCGCTTTTCATGTCAAAGGTGCGGGGTTAAACTCCCACTACCGGCAACTTCAGTCAACCCAGCTGTAAATGAGTACCTGGCCTGCAATTAGGGATGAAAAAGGCAGCGAGGAAGGGAACTGGGCACCTCACCTCACAAGTTGAGGCTTAGAATACTGAAAGCTGTAACAATTCATTCTTGACCAGCAGTGAACTCTGCTAAGGACTTTCTTTACCATAGGTAGAGCCCAAAATTACGTTTCTTTTCCTTGCATTGTTTAATAAGAGAGTGAGATCACGTACAGATCAATAAACCCCATTTACAGCTGGGTAGACTAGAGAGTGCGGTCATATGCGCTGAAAACTGATCTCTTTGTAGTATTAATATGACCCGCATATTCTCTACAGTTGAAACATAAGACCACCACTACAACTGGCCCAGTGACATGAAGACTGCATCCGAATGTACGAAGTAAGTGACGGGTTCATAGTAATCATTTTATATGAAACGCTTGCTAGCCCTAATCACAACCTTCGTTAGTCGCCTTTCACAACATTCTTTAAAAGTTACAGCGATCTTATTCTTTTACACCCGCGTACCTCAGGTCATATTATTCAAGACATAAGTCAG
Source organism: Ariolimax columbianus (assembly GCA_036924085.1). Taxonomy (NCBI): domain Eukaryota; kingdom Metazoa; phylum Mollusca; class Gastropoda; order Stylommatophora; family Arionidae; genus Ariolimax; species Ariolimax columbianus. Next base: position 44,745,178 of record JAVGWX010000009.1, read on the forward strand.
CGAACACTTTCAAAAAGTCAATGCTTGTCCCATGGTGGTTGCACTACTGTCGGGTAATGAAGATGGTAGATACCTCAGTATACTAAGCCCATCCTGTATGATGTAGGGTGGCAAGTTTCTTTTCCTCGCTGCCTTTTACTTGCCTAGAGGTATGCCATATAGATGTTTACAGCTGGGTTTACTGTAGCAAACCGATATCGGTAAAATTACTTCTTCGTGCTTTTGCAATGAAAATCCTGTGTTCAAGCATTACGCTAATCGTACATCTAAACACTCCGAATGCATTAAACGAAGAAAGCAACACTCTAGCGAATGATAAACAAGAAGTTCGCGAACTATCGGTTTCTTAGTTGGATTGGTTAAAGTTAATCCTTGCTCACAATTATTCCAAATGACTCACCACAAAGGTACACCACTCGTATTTCTATATCCTTGAACAATTCCCACATTCACATAAAACGTTGAGAGAATGAAAAATGGGGGGGGGGAGATAGGGAAAAGGGGGGGGGGGGGGAGAGACGCTGCGTGATGTCACTTGAGATATTTCCCAGTTAAGTTAAATTATTAAAGTTCTCTGTCTGAGATTACTGAATATTCCTTTTTAATGTCTGGGTTTGATATGCATTTGGTTTAATTTTCACATCGCAGAATTGGAGAGGTTCAGTTGATTCACATACCACAGTACAACCCTTCAACCAATGTTTATGCAGCTGTGGAAGTAATTAAATGTTGCATTGCAGTGCAGCGCGTGCGTATTCTAATTTCAAACCGTCTTCTGTTATCCTCTGCTTATATCTTTTCTTATCTTGATTTTCCTTTTAATTATTTTATTCGCCATGTTTCATGCCGGGGTTTAATACTGTCGTCTTCTTCTCTATCCTTACTTGTGTAGATTATCCACTTCTACTTTTAGCGTTTTCTCTGTTAATGTCAGTTTTGCCTGACCATGACTAAACTGCACTATTAGTGTTTTGCCTGACCCTGACTAAATTACGTGATCAATCTTTTGCCTGACCCTGACAAAACTGCACTATTAGTGTTTTGTCTGACCCTGACTAAACTGCATAATCAGTGTTTTGCCTAACCAGACATTAATCTTCCTCTCTAGCACATACTGTTAAAACTGTTTTATAGTTCTTAAGTCTTTTCTTGTTAGCTTTGATGTTAACTACTACTACCATTTCTACTACTACTAATTCTAATATTACTACTGCTATTACTTCTACTATTTCTACTACTATTACCAATACTATTACTACTACTATTACTACTACTATTACTACTATTATTACTACTACTATTACTACTATTATTACTACTACTATTACTACTACTATTACTACTACTATTACTATTACTATTACTACTATTATTACTACTACTATTACTACTACTACTATTACAACTACTATAACTACTGATATTACTACTGCTACTACTACTACTATTACTACTACTATTACTACTACTCTTAATACTACTATTACTACTACTATTACTACTACTATTACTACTACTATTACTACTACTATTACTACTACTATTACCCCCAAGTGGTCCGCGGCAATTTTTTGTGTTTGACAAAAATTAGAAAAACACCACTGCCCCACAGAGAGCATGTTGTAACAGGTCACTAACTGTGTGACAAGACATAACACCGGCCATGGTTAGGTGGTTTGTTAAGAAGAGCATAGATGGCACATATCAGGGTGCGTGTCTACTTTGCTCTAGTGCCTGAGTCGATAAAAATGGACTAGCACATCGGTTAAGTTAAGTACCATATGCGGCACTTGAAAAAACGAGGCGAAAAATGAGCTGCTCGAGCATAGCCCGCTAAGCAGGAAATGCTCCTTCCAGCTACATCCAGCTCCCACCAGAGCTGGGACCTGCGCAGGAGCATCCGGCTCTGTAGAAGTGCAGATCAACTAAGACTAAGAGTAGTTCAATCAATCAATCAGTCAATCAAACACAGTCGGTCCTCTCGGTGCATAGACCATCGACAACATCTCGCCAGCGTACACGGTCCTGGACTACGCTCTCATAGACCATCGACAACATCTCGCCAGCGTACACGGTCCTGGACTACTCTCTCATAGACCATCGACAACATCTCGCCAGCGTACACGGTCCTGGACTGCTCTTAGTGCATCACCCACCGACAACATCTCGCCAGCGTACACGGTCCTGGACTGCTCTTAGTGCATCACCCACCGACAACATCTCGCCAGCGTACACGGTCCTGGACTGCTCTTAGTGCATCACCCACCGACAACATCTCGCCAGCGTACACGGTCCTGGACTGCTCTTAGTGCATCACCCACCGACAACATCTTGCCAGCGTACACGGTCCTGGACTGCTCTTAGTGCATCACCCACCGACAACATCTTGCCAGCGTACACGGTCCTGGACTGCTCTTAGTGCATCACCCACCGACAACATCTCGCCAGCGTACACGGTCCTGGACTGCTCTTAGTGCATCACCCACCGACAACATCTCGCCAGCGTACACGGTCCTGGACTGCTCTTAGTGCATCACCCACCGACAACATCTCGCCAGCGTACACGGTCCTGGACTGCTCTTAGTGCATCACCCACCGACAACATCTCGCCAGCGTACACGGTCCTGGACTGCTCTTAGTGCATCACCCACCGACAACATCTTGCCAGCGTACACGGTCCTGGACTGCTCTTAGTGCATCACCCACCGACAACATCTTGCCAGCGTACACGGTCCTGGACTGCTCTTAGTGCATCACCCACCGACAACATCTCGCCAGCGTACACGGTCCTGGACTGCTCTTAGTGCATCACCCACCGACAACATCTCGCCAGCGTACACGGTCCTGGACTGCTCTTAGTGCATCACCCACCGACAACATCTCGCCAGCGTACACGGTCCTGGACTGCTCTTAGTGCATCACCCACCGACAACATCTCGCCAGCGTACACGGTCCTGGACTGCTCTTAGTGCATCACCCACCGACAACATCTCGCCAGCGTACACGGTCCTGGACTGCTCTTAGTGCATCACCCACCGACAACATCTCGCCAGCGTACACGGTCCTGGACTGCTCTTAGTGCATCACCCACCGACAACATCTCGCCAGCGTACACGGTCCTGGACTGCTCTTAGTGCATCACCCACCGACAACATCTCGCCAGCGTACACGGTCCTGGACTGCTCTTAGTGCATCACCCACCGACAACATCTCGCCAGCGTACACGGTCCTGGACTGCTCTTAGTGCATCACCCACTGACAACATCTTGCCAGCGTACACGGTCCTGGACTGCTCTTAGTGCATCACCCACCGACAACATCTCGCCAGCGTACACGGTCCTGGACTGCTCTTAGTGCATCACCCACCGACAACATCTCGCCAGCGTACACGGTCCTGGACTGCTCTTAGTGCATCACCCACCGACAACATCTCGCCAGCGTACACGGTCCTGGACTGCTCTTAGTGCATCACCCACCGACAACATCTCGCCAGCGTACACGGTCCTGGACTGCTCTTAGTGCATCACCCACCGACAACATCTCGCCAGCGTACACGGTCCTGGACTGCTCTTAGTGCATCACCCACCGACAACATCTCGCCAGCGTACACGGTCCTGGACTGCTCTTAGTGCATCACCCACCGACAACATCTTGCCAGCGTACACGGTCCTGGACTGCTCTTAGTGCATCACCCACCGACAACATCTCGCCAGCGTACACGGTCCTGGACTGCTCTTAGTGCATCACCCACCGACAACATCTCGCCAGCGTACACGGTCCTGGACTGCTCTTTCTGCCTCTCCCCAGGTCTCATTATTTAATTTTACCTCCTTCTCACATTCTCTTCTCCACGTATTTTTGGGTCTACCTCTCTGTCTCTTTTCCTGAGGATTTCATGTAAGAGCCTGTCTGGTTATGTTAGAGTGTGCCTTCCGCAGCATATGTCCTATCCAGATCCATTTTATTCGCTTATTTTGTTGTTCCAATGGTTGTTGTTGGCTCCTTTCCCATAGGTTTTCATTCCTCACGATGTCCTGCCATTGTATGCCCATTATCCTTCGTAGGCATCTGTTAACGAAGGCCTGTAGTCTTTGTTGTTTGACCTTGGTCGTTCTCCATGTCTCCGCTCCATACAGCAACACCGGCTTGATACTGACGTTGAATATTATAATTTGGGTGTGAATTTTGATATCATTGGATCTCTATATATTTTGATATCATTGGATCTCTATATATTTTGATATCATTGGATCTCTATATATTTTGATATCATTGGATCTCTATATATTTTGATATCATTGGATCTCTATATATTTTGATATCATTGGATCTCTATATATTTTGATATCATTGGATCTCTATATATTGCTTAGTGTCAAGAACGCCCCTCTTGCCTTTCCAATTCTGATCATTTCATATGTACCTCCTGATGTGCCTAAATATGGAAAAGAATAAAACTAATTACTCTTAAGAATAGAAAAGGCAATATTGACTTTCATTGCTATATCTTCTTCTTCTTCTTCGTTCGTTCTCAATCTCCCACTACCAAACACTAAAAGGGCTTAAGTAGCAGAATGTAGTCCAGAGAACGGAATGCGTTGTGTCCTAGTTTACAGCTTGGCTGCGATATTTGTACCTTTCGGTCCAACACATCCGACTTCAGCAAGCATCTTTTTAGTACCGGGTTAGCATTCCCTCTTCGATCCCTTCTCCTTAGCCAGTCTGCTCTGATGCAGCCAATTATCCAGGATCACCGCGTGGAGGTGTAGAAGGGTCTTGGCAGCTATGGTTCGCTGGCTCTGACGCTAGCAGTCAGCTATGGGTCGCTGACCACTGCAGCTCATGCGCTGCTCACTATCTTAATCCCCATTGCTATATGAACCTTGAAACATTGAAACAAATTTGAGTACTGATTTTTAAGTACAAAAGTACTGATCGTCAACACAAATCTAATCTCCGTCATAATGTGAGACAGGTAACAACAAATAGTGCAACTAAATTGGTTCAAACTTTCACCAATGGATGTATCTGCCAATGAGGGACAAAATGATTTGATAAAATCACAAATATACAAGCGTGGAGTTTGACTAGACAGATATAGAAGACTCCAGGAATCAACAGAACACAGATTACATAAAATAGCTGCTAGCAATAAAAAACAGTCTCTGTTTTAGAGTCGTCAGGGTAGGAAATATAGTTACAGACCTAAACACTCATGGAGAAAAGAAAGTCAAGACACCAAGATAGCCGCTGGAGATATGTGGGCAGAGATGGAAAAAAGATACTCATGACAGATAGAATTGGCGAGCGTGTTTGGTGAGTTATGCTCCGCGGGGAGTCGAAGGGTTTTGATCGATTTATTTATATTTAGTACACCTATTGCCACTACTACTACTACCCCTACTACTACTACTACTACTATTGCTACTACTACTATCACTACTACTAATAGTACTACTATTGCTACTCCCACTATTACTACAACCACTACTACTACTACTGCTATTACTATTGGTACTACTACTACTACTACTATCACTACTACTACTACTACTACATTTCCACTACTACTGCTACTTCTATTGGTACTACTACTACCACTACAACTACTACATTGCAACTACTACTACTGCTATTGCTACTACTACTGCTATTGCTACTACTACTGTCACTACTACTAATATTACTACTACTGCTACTCCAACTACTAATACTACTACTACTTTTACTACTACTACTACTACAACTATTACAGCTACCACTTCTACTACTATTACTACTACTACTACTACTACTAATACTACCACTTCTAATACTACTAAAATTACTACTGCCACTAATATTACTACTTCTACTAGTACTATTACTACTACTGTTGCTGCTAAAATTATTACCATTACTGCTGCTAATACTTTAACTATTACCACTACTACTTCTACAAATATTGCTACCAATACTATTAATGATAATAATGCTATTACTACTAATATTGCTACTAACATTATTACTACTACTACTACTACTACTACTTATACTATCACTAGAACTATTGCTACTATTGTGACTCTTGCTACTCTTGCTTCAGTTTCTACTAAGATTACTACTACTACTGTTACAACAACCACTTTTACTACTGACATGAATAAAGCGCCGGTGAAAAATAAGAAGAAACATTTAGAGAAATTATGAAAAAAGAAGCAGAAGAAGATGAAGAAAAAGAAGAAGGAAGAAGAAGTAGAAGCAGAAGAAGAAGAACAAGAAGAGCAAGAAGAACAAGATGAACAAGAAGAAGAAAAAGATAAAGAAAAACGGAAGAATTATAGGGAAGAGAGAAGAAAATACGCAAAAGAAGAACAATTAATCACAGGTAAATAGCAGACAGGGCTTTGAATCTTCTGCATCCTTTATTATCAAACAATGCCTCGTCTACCGCTGTCCCCCTAAAATACCTACGTATCTGGTCCTAGTCTACGACCTGACATTGACTGATAGCTGTGTGACAGAAATATGCACCACACCATGTCCAGAGGCACATCTCAAGATACAGTTTCGTCACTTAGGGACAGTGAAAATGAATCACCGGTGACAATAATAGTCGATCGTATGGCGCGATACAGTTATGAGATATATAGATCATCTTGGCCTGGACAAGCAGCCTTCTGTATGTATCCACGGAAGATTTTTTTAAATAGCTGCCCCTCCCCCCCCCCCCCCCCCCCCCCCCCCCATTTTGAAACTGCTTGTCGAGCTGACGTTAAGTTAATAAAATGTGGCCCGGTTGTGCGGTGTTCTCTATGCAATAAATAAAGGCGGAATGAAACGGAGTGGTTTTTGTGAATGACTATAGGTGGTTGAAAAAGGTACCTGGAAGGTAGAAGCAAATGTGTGGCATGTATTACAGAGGACGAGGCGTTGGGCACTAGAAAATAAATGTGCGATATGAACTTGAAATTTTAAGTTTGGCTTTCTGCGACCGTATCTCGTAAATAGAGAATTTCATCTGGGACATTATGCGTGATTCATACACACACGCACGCATATATATATATATATATATATATATACACATACATATAAATATACATACATATAGATATAAACACACACATGCACATACACACACAACATACACCCATGCAGACACATACATTCTCACAAGCACACTCACATACACACATACACCTACACACACATACAAATACTTAAATATATGCATCTATTTTCACACATACGTATATTCACATATACCACGTACATATACACATACACGCACATACCCATACGTGCACACATTAACGCAACAATATGCGCCTGCCCTAGTCTCAGAAGATGTTTCGTTAACTCACGTCCTTTTTTAAACGTCGTTGTCCAGTTCTTCCCTGTTGTCTTCAACACACTTTTGTCACCATACACTGCCTGCATTCTGCGATGAATGTCAACTGGATGACAACCTTCAGCTGTTAGAAACCGATCGCTGATCAACTTTGGACGGATTCCGTATCATACCCGCCATGTTTTCAACGATCTGCTGAGGAAACTATGAGTCGGAGGATAATGAAATGTTGCAAACTTGACGGTTGGTATGTGCTGTTTCCACCAGAAGTGACGTGATCATGCGCATCGTATGTATGTTCACTTGATGCAGTTTGGTCCGGATTCATTTTAACACGTCTCGTAACATAAAAGGACCGGGTCGGACATGGTAATTTTTGTATTTTTTCACTATCCGCGCATCGCATTTTCTCTGACCTTCTGGGATCGGCGTTCGTCAGACATAGAGTCCCTCTCTGAAGATGATGCTATGCCATGCCTGGTGGTGACGGGTCAAGTACTCCCATTAGCTTTACATCGGTGTTGAAGCGTGTCAGAGGTATTTTGAGTGAATCTGTCAAGGTCTTCCTTTGTGTACCTTCCAAACGCCAACCCTTGTTCAGCTCACCATGCATTAGGTGTTTGGAGGATGCGATTGTCTGGCATGCACACAACACTGCTTAGGGTCTTCATCATTAGCGTATGAATCATTGGCGTTCTGGCCTTCTCGTGGATCTCGGTGGATGTATCCTATCGTGCCATTCTGAAAAATCTACAGAGGCTGTTTGGTGTTGAGGGTGGGTGAGCTCGCAGGTGCCGGAAGGGGGAGGGGAGGGTGTCAAAGCACTTGGACTCCAGAAGCTGATCATACTATTTGTCGGGACGAAGTAGAGAGACCAGCACAGAGAGTGCAGGCCATGGCGTAACGGCATGGACAGACTTGGCAGACATGGGCAGACAGGGATATACCGACTCAGAGTGAAACTTTGTAGACTCAAGTTCCCACCTCTACAGAATGAGCCGCGAACATTGCCGCGAGTGACTGTGGAGCACCCAAGCGAACATCAGAACATATTCTGCAAGAATACTCTACCTGTGCCGACCGGGGACGGGCGGTCTGGCCTGGGCGAACGACCACACTCGGGAAGCTGTGAGTGACCGGCGAAGATCTGAAACGCACAGTCTCCTTAGTGAACCTGACCGGACTAGAAGAATAGCATCAGTTGATCGATGAAGAAGGAGACGAGTTTGTGTTGAAGTAGTTTATTTTTCTAGGATTCTGCTCTACGCGAGCCATGTTTTGCTTGCACGAAGAAGGGTAGCGAACGCTACGTCGCAGTACACTTTTCTTCGTATCAATACTAAAGTATATCCGATACAAAACGAGTTCATACACCCTCTTGAAAGCAACACTGGACTTGAAGATGGTTTTGTTGTTCTAAATGATCAACCGATCTGTCCGGGCACTACACAATTCATATACACAGACGACACGGTCGCTGCTGCTCAGATAAAGTGTTTCTGTGAATCAGTGAAGTGGAGCTCAAACTAACTAAAGACCTTGTCAGATTGGATATGTATTATGATGATAATTATCACAAAATCAACTCTAAAAAATGCAGGTATGTGCATTTCACATGAAGAATAGAGAAACAAGAAAGAAATTACAGGTATGTTGGCAGGAGTATGTACTTGAACATAATGAAACACCTACGTATCTAGGAATTACAATGGATCACACATTGACGTACAAAGGAACACTGTAAGACGTTGAAATAAACAGTTAACGCAAGAAAAAATATACTACCTAACCATACACGCCATGGGGAGCATCACCAGCGGTGTTCCGGACATCAGCACCAGAATACGCCGCGCTAGTATAGAACGAGTCAGCACACACGAGGCACGGCAATGTGGCAGTAAATGACGCATGTTGCGATGTAACAGGGTACCTTAAGCCAACTCCAATGGGAAACTTTTGTGGAATCACTACCATCGTACTGCTAGAAATAAGGATACGTCCGAAATCGTTAAGAAAAAGGAGGAATGTGTCAGAGACACTCTCTTTTTAGATACAGTTCAGAAATGAAACGAATGAAAACAAGGAACAGTTTCTTTCAAACTATACAGTTCCCAAATCAGAAATCAGTGCAGAGCCACACCGACGTCAAAGATATGGTGAGGGATAGAGAAAGAAGACCAAATAGGAACTTGCAACAGGGCATAATATGTCATACCCTGTGTGGAAAGCCCTGAACAGATTTACAAACGGGACTGTCCAGGTGTAGATCGAACTTGATTAATGGGGATATACGCACGACGATGTCTGCGAATGCAGAGCCACCCAAGACCCAGGACATCTGCATATCTGCCCAAGAATGCAAGTACCATGTACTTTGACGGAACTCATGGCAGTGAATTGAAAAGATTCCAGATCAGCGGATTTCAAGTCCAATACTTTGTGAGGTTGTCAGACACGGGAACGGAAGTAAAATATTAATCACAATCTAACAAATGTCAAGTTAGTATGAAATTGACACTGAAACATATCCACCTTCTTATGTAACATAAAATCTCAGCTCCTTGCATATTAGCATTTATTTGCAGGAAAAATTCCACCGATATAAAGCTAAAGACAACAACAATAACTACTCATGTGTGGTTAATTGTATGCGGCTGAAACAAAGACTCAAGTAAAGAAAGATGGAAAAAGCTTGGAGGAATTGTAATTGTTCTGCTAGTGTAGAATTGAACTGGTTAGTTGGGTAGAAAGAAGATCCAACGATAATCTCCACACTGAGACAGGCGCAAAAAGAAACAAACATTGAAATTGAAACAGGAATGAAGATTGAGTTTCCCGCGACATGATATGCGATAATAAAGTATTCTACATAAGACATTAGAGTGCACGATCCAGGGGAAAAGGAATGAAGCGACCAAGACTCTCATTTACGTCTCAGGCACGAAGAGATATTAAAGTACGAACATATGCTGAAATGAAGATAATTGCCCAGTATAGGGTTAAAAGAGAGACAAGCTCAGACATCCTTACAATCATTTTTAGGATAAGCCAGATGATGATGAGGATTGTTCGGCCTAATACAAATATTTTATTTTATTCAAAATTCGGTACCAATTGAAAATTAATAGAATATTCAGCGCTGCCTTCGTATGCATACTAACAAACAATACAACGCGTGCCATTTGCAAGATATACATTCACAAATCATTAGAATAAGTACACTATATACTATATTATTTCTATGTTCCTCTTTGCAAAGTAATAGCCCTCCCGTACAATTGGTCATTCCTTAAACATGCGCGAAAGCAATTTTGATGGCGTTGCAGTGGCTGGTTGTTGTTGTTGAGCATCCACAACTGGTAGAATTACTCTTTTGTGCGCTCTGAAAAAGACGTTAAATTGCGGGTTATCGATGCTTTCCTTACATCCCGAGCGTGCTGATGAAGGTGGACCAGGGTCCTCCAGACGGTTGTGTTATGCATTGCTTATCCAGGTTGCCACGATAACAGCTCCTTTCCAGGGAAGGCTATGGAAGCCGAGGTGAGGGCTTTGGTCAGTATGTTTTGCCTGACCAGACGTTAGTTTTCCTCTCCTATAGAGTCTGGTACAGTATTCCCTTTTTGCCCAAATGAGACTGCTAGCCTATGGGCAACCCTTCTGTATTCCCACATGATGCCATGCTTATAAGTTTACACCGGTTATATTATCACTGATGTAGGAACGGCTTGGGCTAGTGGTTAATTGGCACGGCTCACAACTCAAAGGTGCTGGGGTCGATCTCCATCACAGCACCGGCCGTTACCTCGGGGAAGAAAACCCTTAAAAAATGCAGGAGAAAGCAAATCTTTACATAAAATGCCTATCGAAATCGGATGCACTAGGCCGACAGGCGCAAAATAAAAACCTCAGTGCAAGGCACACCGCCTTGGGGAATACAGAAACAAGAGGAACGTTAAAAAAAAATTATAAATATGTTTCCTGGTCTACATGGAACACGTAATCGACGTCCACAGACAGGCCCTCTACATTAACAGATGAGTGGTCAGTTTGAAGTTTATTGTCTAGGCTCCGTCGATACACACAAATCATCACTTGAATGCTTTAAATAATTATAGCTAACTATTATTGGTACCCTACATAGCACAGCGGTCTCGGAGCACCATTGCTTCAAATCTGTCTCTTATCATTTAAACTTGGCATTGTCACTAAATACGTTACCGAATCCGCAACACCACACTATGGCAGATAGTGAGGACCTACCCAGCTAGAAACTACATTGAAGTACAACAAATCAAGTGGTTTGGTGATTTAGTCAGAACGCATTATGACCAGCCTGCAGCAAGAGCAAGAGCGGGGTTAAAGTCCACGAGCAGAGAAGCAGACCTCGACGTCGGTGGATCGACGGTGTCTCTGTGGCACTCAGGAAGTTACACCTAACGACAGCACAAGCTTCCCACTAGGAGATAGCAACAAATCGACGCACCCCTCCTCTCTAGGACGCCGTATGTCAAGAGCAATAGGGCACAAGAATAACAACAAGAATTTCTACTAAGTTTGAAGACTCCCAACGAGTGGCATAGCATGCGAAATCTGGTCAGAACGTTGTCGCTGCATAATAATCACTCTAATGTCATCTATCCATCTGCCACGCGGCTGCCCCGTTACCCTGTAGCCAGATCTACTAGCGATGTAAGCTATCAGTGGAAGATGATGAGAGTTCATTATCGTGAGAGGACCAAACCAAATTATTTTCTGCCTGGAAATGTATTCGGCACAAGACGTAGTACCGACCATATTTCAAATGTCGTCGTTCCACATTCTGTCTCTCCTGGTAACACCGATGACCTTCCTCAAACACTTCATTTCACACGTCGAAATTATGCTCTTATGCACCCTGGACAAGGGCCATGTTTGGCACTAGTAGCACAGAGTCAGCATAAATATATGTGTAGGTGTTGTGTCCCACAATGCCAGTTGGGCAGTACGACAGTTTTGCGAATCATTTATGTACCTGTAGAGGTGGCCAAACTGAGAACAAAACCTGGCCTAGGCCAGGTAAACCCGGTATGTTGGTTTCCAAACCAAGCTTGCACACTATTTACACCTGTACATTTCGCGCTCACCAACCTGAAATGCTAAAATAATTATAAGGTATCAGTGGATGAATCTTACGCGTTCCGTACGAATGGTTTTTACCGATTTTAGGTTGGTCAGAAATCATCAGATAACAACTGAGTTTTAGACCAGTGTTTAGTCAGGTTCAGGCAAACCATACTGGAAAAGACCTTCACCTTGGCTTCCTTGAAGCCCTTCCTGGAAACGGGTTGCTTTTATGGCAGCCTGGCTAACAAGGTTGGTGGATCGACGAGATCTCCGTCGTAGTGAGCGACGTGCAGATGAAGACAAGCATAGCAGAGCCGCCTGTAGGACCCCGGTCCACCTTCATTAGAACGCTCAGGAAGTGAGGAAAGCTACTGTAACCCGCCAGTTTAAATCCTATTCAGAGCGCACAAAAGAGTAAAGCTGCTCATTGTGCGCATTTGAAACAACAATAACAATAACAACAACAACAATAACAACAACAAAAATCATAATTCGAGCAGTAAATAGATAAGGGGATTGCCAGCAATTTCCTTATTTCTCCGACCAACATAATATTTCTGCTGACTGGAGCGGTCCGAGAACTGCCGGTTGGGAATCGTTGTTCTAGACGATCCACAAACTCATCTGACGTTGCAAAGGTTAATGAGATGTTACATTCCAAATGTCGTCTCACAGTTCAACACCACGCAGAAGAACGTAATACCCCCATAGGGTCACGCCATGAAATTCTAACAAAGATACTACAAATGCATCCACTAGCTGTTTGCCGACTCCTGATAGTGAGTCTGAAAGAAAATCATTTTGCCAACTGCTAGGTACTTCTGTAGAACGTGCGAACGAAGATGACAATATCCTGATGAAAATAATATTCGGTGATGGAACGTGGATCTAAAGATACTAGATCTAAACGAAAACACAGACCTTCAAGTAGAATAGGAAAAATTCGTCGAGACAAAAAATAGCGGGTTTTCAGGTCGAATGGAAAAGACATGTTGAATGTTGCTTTTTTACATCGAGGGCGTTGTACAACATGCATTCTTGCCAGAAGAACAAATAGTTAACCACTTATACTTTCTGGGAAGTGCTGAAACGTCTCTACAAGAAAATCCCAAGCAAAAGGCAACCATTACTGAGAAATAACTCCGCCAGGACAGCGCGTCAGCCCACACGCCACTGCTGGTTTGGGAATGTTTGACAAGAACGAAGGCAAGTGTGTTTCCTCAAGTCAGCCTACTCACCTGCTCTGATATCATCAGTTTGTTGTTCGTTTTAATTTTTATATTTCCCAAGACGAAATCGAGATCGAAAGGATGGTAAATTCAAATTATTGTAGACATTAAGGACAATTCTCAGACGAATCTACGCATGATCCTCAAATATGATGTATAAGTTTGTTTCTTGTATAAGTTTGTTTCTTAAAGTAGAACAGGCGTGGATTTGATGTATTAAAATAATATGCCGGCTACAATGACAATGACCATTGGTCTATTCACTACAAATGAAACATCCTCATCACTTTTTCTAGCTCATCTACAAGAGGCTTACATCATCTCCCAACATTTGCACCAACGATATCAATTGAGTTGTGTTTGCTTGAAATGCTTGCTTGGAATCCTGACATTTAAACAGCCAGGTTATTTCTACTGCCAGGTAGCCAAAGGCGTTCGGAAGTACTTTCTTTTTTTTTTGTCTTTTTATTTGTAATGTTGACTTTCTGTCGCTATCTAGACCTGAGCGAGAGAAGGTTGCGTAAGCGGAGGGAATTTTATTACTTTTTAGAATTTTGCCTGGACAGTGGCTAAAAGCCTACTATTATCGATATTCAGCTGTCAAAAGTGCTTTTAGGTCCATAGCGCTGAATATCCCGTGTTTCTTCGTCAATCTACAAAATGACTATAAGTTGGAGTCACCTCTCTTGAGACATGGGAACGTTTGAAGCTTGTGGGATTCGAAAAACCCACCATTTGGCCTGTTCCTTTCTTAAGAGGCAAACATCTTTACCTTTCATATAGTCATGACCCCTATTTTTCTATCCCAACTCACGCCCTACTTTAGTTGCCTATTACTCCGATGCACCGATCATTGTTATATGTTAGCGTTCATTTTGAAATAGCGGGAATCGTGTTCCACTCCCAGCGAATACGTACATCAGGGATTCGTGACTCATCACCTTTGAGAAGACGATCGTGCCTAAGATTTTATCGCGTTACAGCGATCCTGTTAAACGCTGCCGCCTTTTAGTGTCAATTAGTGACTTTAATTCCAGCAATCTCTTCCCCGCGCATCAAAACATCAATCGTTGCGTGTAATAGACTAATAGCCCACGTGATTAAGTTTTTCAATTCTGCATATATATATATATATATATATATATATATATATATATATATATATATATATATATATATATATATATATATATAGGATGGGCGCTCTGAAAGTAATGCCTTCTATTTTATCATGATGTTTCACTACCTCAAAAGTGGTTTTTGGCAGTGTGACAGAACAGTGTGAACTTATCAGCCAATGCCAGTAAAATTGAGTTTCCGTCTGATAGGTGGAAATCGTGTAGTGGTCTGACAAAATGGCGTCTGTCATTGAAGTGCGTTTTAAACATTGAATTGCTCAATGCGGAAATAAGTTGCACCAATTGAACTGACACCAAACAGTTGGCGCTAGCACAGGCAGGCTTTGGGTTGTGCGTTTCATCAGCGGCGAAAGCGACATGAAGGACGAGCCTCGTTCCGGACACCATGCACAGCTGTTACATTATTCAATGAAGAATGTCTCCAACAGCTCATGTGTGCAACTCGAAGGGTTGCGGCCAGGGACATGTGTGCGGGTCTGGTGGTGGTTTCATCATCATCGTGTAGTATGTCCTTTGTAGAGCGTCGCTCCCATCACAGTTTGTCTGAAAGAAACTCGTTCTCTAGCCAAAACACCAGCCTCCGCCACAGTCATGCTCAGGCATTCCGTGATATCTTGGTACCGTCGTCTTCTTGGTGTACCCATTCCTCTTTTGCCTGGCACCAAACCTTCCATCACCGTTCTCTCACTAGAATTATTGTTAAATTTCTTGTCTTTTTCTTTAGTCTGATTACAATTATTCGGTCGTCGACTGGATTGTAACCGAGTAGTGAAGGTGCCGTCTTCTTTGACAGAATAAAGCCGACTACGCTTTTTCCACTTTTGTCCATCCCAGAGTATATGAATGCTTCTCCTGAGAAGCTGGTACAGTGCCCTTGACCGGCCCATCTGTGTTCAGAGACTCTAAGAATCTCTATCTTGGTTCTCTCCATTTCTCTTCCAATCATGAACAACTTGCCATGGTATAGGCTCCTGCCGTTCCAGGTGCCTATTCTTAGTTTTGTTTTTAGTCCTATTTCAGAGTTGTCCACTGTAATGCAGTCGGGCTTTAGGCCGTCATCTCTATTACTTGTACTGGCTCTGAAATCGGCCTCTTCCCCAGTTGGCGTCAATGATCTGCCAGGCCTAAAGGTCTCACCATCAGATCTTTGAGTTTCATTTCTCTCGACTGTCATAAGTTTCTTAGCATTTTACATCCAGTGGTTTCAATGAGTTGGAAATAATAGTTGCAACGTTGGAATATTACAAAGTTTGCTTCAGGTGGGTCCCACCAATGCTCAGGAAAAGAAAGGTCATTGCATGCAAGTTTGTCATGACTTCTTGAACCATTACGAAAAGGAAGGTTAGAGTTTACTGGAACGCATCATCATTGGTGATGAGGCGTGGGGTCCCAACTACGATCCTGCGACAACAAATCTGCAATTATTGATTTCCTGGAGCCTGGACAAACCATGAACTCTGACCGTTACATTGCGACGCTGACTAAACTGAAGGCTAGATGTTACACGGTTAGGTCATAAAAGAATCAACCAGCCTTTTGCAACACGATAACGCCAGTCCACAAACCAGTTTGAAAACCATTGAATATATTGTCGGTCTTGGTTGGACTGCCCTATCACACCCACCGCTTAGTCCGAAGTTGAGGCCTTCTTACTTCCATTTGTTCGCGCAAACAAAAGATGAACTGCGTGGGCAACATTTTCTTAGCAAGGACGCCGACCTAGTAGCTGTGAAACAGTAGGCCACCCCCCTGGTACAGATTTTACGAATGCGGCGTGTATACTTTTGTTCATTGTTGGAGAACATGTATGGCCAAAGCGGGTGACTGTATTTGAAAAGAGTTGTTTTAAGGCCAGACATTGCTTTATCAAATAGTGTTATTGTGCTCTGTTTATCTGTAAAGGTTTTCATAGGATGAAAAAGGAGGCATTTCTTTCGAAGCGCCCGTTGTGTGTGTATATATATTTATAAACACACACACACACACACACACACGTATATATATATATATATATAATATATATATATATATATATATATATATATATATATATATATATATATATATATTTTATATATATATATATGGCTTTTATCAGCATGGTCTACGTAAATCAGACGAAGAGAAGATCCGAATTACCGAAAGAGCGATGGAGCATAGAGTCCTAAATATCTCCCTAAAGGACAATATCCCTAACAGCGACATCCGCAACCAAACTGAGTTCCTGGATGTCGTCGATTCATCGCCAAGTAAGTAGATGTGGGCGGAACATCTAGTCCGCATGGCTGACGAAAGATGGACGAGAAGGGTTTCTTTCTGACGGCCATGCAACTACACTCGCTCAAGCTGTCATTCACCGACTTTGGACCGTCTTGGCACTCTAAGACAGAGGAAAGGCACGGATTCAATCAGCTTTTCCAAAAACGATGCCTATTACCAGTTGAACCGAAGAGAGCAGGTCGTTGTCTTCAGACTTCGCACTGGCCACAACAGACTGAGGTACCACCTATTCAACAAATTGAAGATAGGGTGTACCGACGAATGCCCGTGCGGTACTGGTAAAATGACCACTGAACATCTGCTGCAGAACTGCCCGACATACGAGGATCAGAGAGAGCAGATGTGGCCATTGCCAGTGGAACTGCAAGACAAGCTCTATGGTAGTGGCGAGAGTCTCAGGATGACCGCCGCTTTTTTCGAAAAAATAATGGTTACTGTCTGACTGTGTACGCAGAAGAAGAAGAAGAACAATCAGCTTTTGTCTACATGGCATCAGGCAAGCTTGCCTGATTGAATACAAGGATTCAAGGAAGCTAAAAATAAGACAACGATCCGATGATATTGTGGATTCAATTAACAGTTTCTGTTAAGTTCGAACTAAGGCGAGACTGTGGCAGTACTGTTAATTAAATTTACATTTTCTGTTATTTTTAAAATAATGCGAAGATGCAACAGTACTGTGGATTAAAATCACATGTAAGAGAAAACATGTGACAGTGTGGTTTTATTACCGCGATGGTACGAAGACAGGAACTATATCTACGTTAAGAGCATACAATCTTCATCATGGATCAGTGCCAGTACACTTGTGAGATTACATCACACATCACAGCGGAAACAAAAGATAACCACATGACGAGGAGATTCTTTCTTCTTCTTCTTCTTCTTACCCTGTCAGACGTCGACCTTTATTTTTTTGAAAAAAGCAGCGGTCATCCTGAGGCTGTCCACACTGCCATAGAGCTTGTCTAGTGTTGCCACTGGTGATGGCCACGTCTGCTCTGTCGGGCAGTTTTGCAGCAAATGCCCAGCGGTCATTTTCCCTGTACCACACGAGCATTCGTCAGTGCCACCTATCTTCAATTTGTTGAATAGGTGGTACCTCAGTCTATTGTGGCCAGTGCGAAGTCTGAAGACCACGACCTGCTCTCTTTTGTGCAACTGGTAATAGGCATCGTTTTTTTGTGTAGCCAGTATGTTCTGTTTCCCATTTGGTCATATATCTAGCTCTAATAAGCCGTTTTGACTCCTCGTATGTCACACTAGTATCTGGTTGTGGTAGTCTTGCAACTTCTTTTGCCAGTCTGTCTGTCTCCTCGTTGCCTTGGATGTTGCAGTTGGATGGAACCCACTGGACCACTACTCTTTTTGGTGCCGACTGCTGGCATAGTTGACAGAGTACTGCTCTTAAATCATTAAGTTCAATATTTTTCTGGCTTTTTAGTGCTGTGACTACGGCCAGGGCATCTGTAAGCAGGACTATATGGCTTTCATTCCTTTTACCTGTCACCATTTCTTCCACTGCTGCCCTCAGTGCCTCTGCCTCCGCTCTGAAATTGCTTGTGTATTTTCCAGTTGCCAATGACAGTGCTATTTTTCTGCCATTTGGTAGGCTCAGGAATGCCCCTGCCCCTCCGTTCTGTGTTGTGTTTGTTACAGAACCGTCGGTGTATGCATGGGTCCAGACCATGCTTGGGTAGTTTTTCGTTATGTAACTCAGGGTTGTATTTCTTATTTCTTTTTCAGTCTGGCTGTTTTTGTTTCCAATACCTGGTATATTTTCTACCATCTCTGGAAATATATGCTGCCTCCAGGAAGGTTTATGTAAAGTAGGGATGGGCTTTGGTGTTAGTGCGTTCATGGGGTCTTCGTGCATCTTTGCTTTGGCTATTTCTGCGAAGTTTCTCCGCTTTAGTTACCCATTTCCGAAATTGTTTAGTCTCTGGTGCATTGGATGGTCAGTCAGTCTTCTGAGTTTCTCTGCTTGCTGCTGGGCTCTGCAGTCTCTTCTGTCGGTCATGGATTGCAGTTTTGTAATCTTTTCGAGTTCTACAATTGGCGTTGACTTCATGCCTCCTGTTATAACTCTCATAGCTTGGTTGTGGAGTTTGCTAATTTTATCGAAGTTCGCCTTTGCTGCTGTTGTCCATGCCGCAATGCCATACTCGAGAACTGGTCCCACTCTTCCAGTGTACAGTTTCTTTAGTATACTTTCGTCTGCTCCACAGCTTGTGTCAGCAAGTTTCCTCATGATTGCCATATTTTCTCTGGCTCTCATTCGGTTTCTCTCGATCTGACTTTTCCATGTCAAGCGCCGATCAAATGTGACTCCCAGGTAGTTTGGGTTGTCGTTTGGCTGCAGATATTTACCGTTAAGACTTAATTTGGTATTTTTGGGTTTGTTTGATAGCGAGAATATCGTACATGTTGTTTTTTCCTCGTTTATTTTGACCAGCCTTGAGTTCACCCACTCTTCCAGCGATGTTGGGGCCTGCTGCATCCGATTACTTGCTAGGGTGAGATTTTTTTCAGAGGTCCACATATCCAGATCGTCTGCAAACATTGAATTATGAACTCTTCTTGGTATATTCTCTGTTATGTTATTTATATACACCAGGAAGAGTGTGGACGACAGTACTCCCCCTTGGGGTACTCCCTGCTGAAGTGTTACCTTTTTGCTCTTCTGTCCTTGTAATTGAACTCTGGCTGTTCTGTTTTTGAGGTAGTGGCTGATCCATTTGTACATTTTCCTACAAACTTCACTTCTTCGTAGCTTGACTTTAAGTCCCTCTTTCTAGACTTTGTCAAATGTCTTTTCAAACCGCTACTGTTTGTTTTTTGCTCCTGGTAGGCATCTGCTATTTCCTGGGCTATGAGGGTGACCTGATCCTCAGTGGATCTGTGCTGTCTAAAGCCTGCTTGCTGTGGAATTAGTATGTGTTTTTCTTCCAGATGCCACATCAGTCTGGCGTTTATCGTACGTTCCATCAGTTTTCCTTCACAGCTCAGTAGGCTGATAGGCATGTATCCATTTGGATCTGTTTTATTTTTTCCTTTCTTTGGTACTGGTACAAGTACTGCGTCTTTCCATGCCTGGGGTACAATACACCTTTTCCAGCTTTGGTTCAGGACTGATAGCAGTTTCCTCTTTGCTGTTTGGCCCAGCCCCATCAGCATTTCATTTGTTATCCCGTCTTTTCTGGGAGATTTCCTTTTCTTTAACGTTGTCATGGCCTCTTCCATTTAATTCATTGTTAGTTTTGCCATCATATTCTCTTCTGGTGCCATATTGATGTTGTCGTGTCCCTTTTGCTCTTCACTAATGTATGTATGCCTATCTGCAGGGGCATCAATGTGGTTTGCTCTGGCATAATGTTCAACAAAGGCGTTTGCTACTTTTTTTTTCCAGTGAGCATGTTGTCGCCCTGCTTGATGGTAATTTGTTTGTTTGATGGATTTTCGTCATTAATGGCTCTGACTAACTTCCATAGTTCCCATCTTTATCTAGATAGAGGCTTTCTGTTTTGTTTTACCAGCTTTCTCTTGTTGTTTGGTTTAGAGTGTATTTGTATTTCGCAGTGGTGGCTTTGAGGGCGATATTTGCCTCCATAGATTGTTCTCTCTCTGCCATGTTCCTAGCATTTGTGACTTCGTCTTCCGCTTTCTGCAATTCATCATTCCAATAGGGCTTATAATTTTTCCTTGCCCCTCTTGGAATGGTTTCAGTGGCAGCTTGCATTATTGCTTTGCTTAGGCTTTCCACCATCGGCTTCATTTTGTTATTCCGTGTGTTGATGGTTTCACACAGCCCATCTGTCAGGCTTGCAAATCTGTCCCAGTCGGCTCGTTTGTAATTCCAACTTGGGAGCGGTTTTGTTTCCTGTGGGCCTACTTCCATATCAACGTCTAGCCTAATTGGCCTGTAGTCGCTACCTGCCAATTGGTTTAGCACCTGGCGGTCTATTTTGTGATGAATGTTTACCGTGGAAAAGGCCAAGTCTGGAGTAGAGGTGGTATGCCATGTTCTAGAATAGAAGCTAGGGCTATCCTCCGGCCTATTGATTAGACAGAGATTTGTGTCTATATCCCAATCTTCCACTTCGTCACCTCTGCTGTCTGTGTCCGAGTATCCCCATCTCTCCGAGTGGCTGTTGAAGTCTCCAACTACTATGCAGTTGGAGTCTTTGACTTCCATACTCGAGAGCGACAGGTCTTTATTTGGTGGTCCGTACAGATTGAAGATGCGGATCTTCGTCTCTTGTGCCATTATGTCAACTTCTACAATTTCTGCTTGTCCGGTGTGATTGGCAGCTACCGCGCTACTCGGTATGCAGTTATGTGTCAGTATCAGAACCCCTCCTTTGTGACCTTCTCTATCCAGACGGAAGGTCTGGTATCCTCTGATTGAGAATTTATGGTTGCTGTTGAGGTGCGTTTCTTGGATATATGCCCCGTCAATCTTACCTTCATGCAAGTGATGAGTTAGGAAAAGATTTTTGTTAATGACTCCCTCCGCATTCCACTGTAGTATTCTGAGGGTCTTGTGTTTTTGGTCAATAGTTTTTGCCCCATCACCTTGTGCCCTGACTCCACAGCACATGGGTGGGTGACCATCAGTAGCAATGGTTGGGCCCCTTCGAGGCGTGAGGCCCGGCACTCTCGCTGCCTGGCGGGACTCCACAGGATGAACGCCACGCTTTTTTCTATTAGGTCGTACTATCATCATACAGCGATATACGTTTGCACAGTGTTACTTGTTAAATCTTTGGCCCAGTGCATCCGATTTCAACAGGCGTTTCTGTAGGGATGCCCTTCTTAGCCCGTGGCTGTCCCCAGCCTATCTGCAAGGCAGCAGTTGTTTGTGATCAGAGTTGTCTCTCTTATGGACGTTGTCTTACAGGACTATCGAATCTTCACCACTCGTGTCTTTAGGGTGCGGTGATGATATATGAGATATGATATATGATATGAACTATGAACTGGTTTGTATTATCCCGGAAGAGAGACAGTCCAGTGTGTCTGTATCCCAGGATCGTCACGTCCTGCCAGAAACGTAGCATATGGATGTGAGTGGGGTATCTCTTTGGTCCCTTTATTTTCTCGGCTTTTCTGCAGTGATGGTACGCCTGGCATTCCCCGCCACCTGGGAGGTTGACACAATAGGGCAGAGGTGCAATGTTCGCTGGCCTGCATCTCTTCTGCGTCCATTGGGATGACTAATAGCAGACAGAGGTATAGAGCGAGGCAGGAGTGCATTTAACCAGGGAACAAGCCTGATAATGGCACGGAGATGTTGTTCGCCTGGTGTGCGGACATATCTCATGATCAAGGGCTGAGTCTCAACAGTTCACAGTGAGGTGGCTGCTCTACTGCTTACGACACCCCGACCAAGAAATAAGTCTTCTACTGGTAGTTTAGCACCTCATCGTCGTATTGGGTGAATATCGAGCAGCTTCCCGCCCGCTTTGATCGGCGGACGGCAGAGACCTCTTTCTGCGGCTCGACCGGGTGGGGCTGAGGCGCGAGCCTCAGGTCCCGACCATATCGTAGCCACCCATCGCAGTGGTGCTGAGATTTTGGGCGGGATTCCGGCTTAGAGGCGTTCGGCTGTATTCGCTCACATGGTAGCCTCGCGCCATTGGCTTATCAGCCTAGTACGTGAACCAAATGTCTGAGCTCCTCTCGAATTGAGCAGGATTACCGTAGCAGCGCCCTGTCATTAGTAGGGTAAAACTTACCTGTCTTCCGAGGGTCTAATACCAGCACCCGTTCACTGTTAGACCCAACGAATCAATAGAAGGCATTTAGTCAGTCAATGACCAAGTGTCTAGAAACTGCAATTTCTGTAGGGTTAAGCAAGATTACCGTAGCAGACGCTCTTTCACTAAGAGGGTAAAAAAACTGACCTGTCTTCCGTGGGTATAATACCAACACACGTTCCCTATTGGACCCAACGAAAGTGCTCTCAGCCTGTCAGTCATTTTACAGTGTTGGCGTTTTGAGTCAAATGAAGCCGCAAGCTCCACAAATGGTGGTGCCCTTCCGTCAATTCCTTTATCTTACACTGAATGCGGGCCAATCGAGCCAAGCCCCAGATTGCCGAGGGTCTAAATCCAGCACCTGTTCCATATTAGACCCAACGAAAGCACTCTCGGCCTGTCAATCATTTCAGTGTTGGCGGTGTTGAGTCAAATTAAGCCGCATTCCCCACTCCTGGTGGTGCCCTTCCGTCAATTCCTTTTATTTTCAGCTTTGCAACCATACTTCCCACGGAACCCAAACACTTTGGTTTCCCGGAAACTGCCCGCAGAGTCATCGAAGCAACTCCTGCGGATTTCTAGTCGGCATCGTTTATGGTCAGAACTACGACGGTATCTGATCATCTTCGCACCTCTGACTTTCGTTCTTGATTAATGAAAACATTCTTGACAAATGCTTTCGCAGTAGCTCGTCTTGCGGCGATCCAAGAATTTCACCTCTAACGCCGCAATACGAATGCCCCCGTTTGTCCCTGTTAATCATTACCTCCAGTTCCGAAAACCAACAAAATAGAACCGAGGTCCTATTCCATTATTCCATGCACCATTATTCAGGCAGCCGAGGCCTGCTTTAAACACTCTAATTTTTTCAAAGTAAACCCGCCGGCCACCCAGGACGCTCAGCGAAGAGCACCCGTGGGAGAGAGCCGGCAGACGGTAGGGCAGGAGACAACGGGCAGTGAACCGGCGCGAGCCGGACCGCCCGCCTGCGCCTGAGATCCAACTACGAGCTTTTTAACTGCAACAACTTTAATATACGATATTGGAGCTGGAATTACCGCGGCTGCTGGCACCAGACTTGCCCTCCAATAGATCCTCGTTAAAGGGTTTAAAGTGTACTCATTCCAATTACGGGGCCTCGAAAGAGTCCCGTATTGTTATTTTTTGTCACTACCTCCCCGTGCCGGGAGTGGGTAAGTTGCGCGTCTGCTGCCTTCCTTGGATGTGGTAGCCGTTTCTCATGCTCCCTCTCCGGAATCGAATCCTGATTCCCCGTTACCCGTTATAAACATGGTAGGCATGTCACGTACCATCGACATTTGATAGGGCAGATATTTGAAAGGTGCTTCGCCGGCACATGAGGCCATGCGATGAGCACAAAGTTATCCAGCGTCACCAATGAGGACGCTGCAACCCCGCGAGAGGAAACGATGATTGGTTTTGAACTAATAAAAGCGCTCTTTCCGCGAGAGTCGAAGCTCGGTAAGCATGAATTAGATCTAGAATTGCCACAGTTATTTAAGTAGGATTGTGTCATATAAGGAACCTCGACTGATTTAATGAGCCATTCGCGGTTTCAACGTGAGACAGTGTGAACTTAGACATGCATGGCTTAATCTTTGAGACAAGCATATGACTACTGGCAGGATCAACCAGATATCTGTCGGAGACGTACGAACCATACACACCGGTCGGCGGAGGACGGATGTGTAAAAAGCCTCACTAGGACGGCGGCAGGGACCGACTGACGGACGAACGGTTGTTCCGTCCCACACTCGGTCGACCTAGAACCGCCTGACAGGGACCCGTACACACACCAGACGACCGACCGACCCACCGGGCTCGCTCGGGGAAGGATTGCAGCGCTCTGTGCAAAACGGATCCCAACGGCCCCGGCGATGAATTTCACTGGGACTGGAGACGATTTTTGCCTGCAGGCCTGCCCTTCTCCCAACGGTTGGTCGGGCGAGGACAGGGCCTTTAGGCACGATTCCTGCTTTTCATTTGCCGGTCACCAGCTCTTTGCGAGAGAATGACCACCAGCGAGACGAACTGTCGAGGTCGGCTATAAGCCTTTGAATAACGACCACTGACTGACAAAGTTTCTCTATACGATCCACAGTAACGCACCGTTGCCAGCGGTACGACGCCACAAATTTTGTCACGCTGGATGGCCGGGAAGAGGCGGGCGAGCGTTTTCGGCAAGCCCGCGCTAACACTCCGTCTGGCGTGACTGAGATCGCTGCACGAATACTGGAGGAGAGTCAATCGCGGCGGCTAGAGACCAGCCCCAGAGAGGAGATTCAAACATATGCATCATCATTATGTTGCCTGTCTTTGTAGAACGTCGCTGTCCTCACAGCCTGTCTGAAAGAAGTTGCATCTCACTGCAAAACTGTAACCTCCGTCACATTCATACCCAGGCATTCATGGCTATCCTGTTGCCATCGTCTCCTTGGTCTACCCCTGCATCTCTTTCCCGGTACCACACTGTCCTCTCAATACCGTTGTGTCTGTTTATGTGACCACATTATTTACATTTTCTGGCGGTGACAGAATTGATAAACCAAAACTCTTCTATGTTCAATACTTACCGAATGTCTATACGTGTCATAACCTCAGTCTAAGGTACTCTGTTTTCTGACATTGGTGGAATTGATTAACCAATTCTCTTCTATGTTCAACTATTATCGACTGTCTATATTTGTCCTTACTTCAGTCAAGGATATTCTGAGGATCTTTTTGTATCACTTTGACTCGAAGGATTGGATTTTCTTTCTAGTTGTTTTGGTAATTGTCCATGCCTTGCGGCCATATGCTACTACGGGAAAGACACAGGCTCTCAAGATCTTCACTATTGTCGTTTTGTTGGTGTTCTGTCATAATTTCTTCAGGTTGTTCAGTCTCTGCGCTGCTATGGCTAGTCTTCTTCTGATTGTGTTTGAGAGGACGTCAGTTCATATGAGAAAGATAACTTAGCGAATGCTGCATGTACATATTTTTTTTATAATGAAGGGGAAAACAAAACTGAATTTTTTTTAAACGGACCTTTCTAAAGCATTTGAATGTTTTCTTTTCTTCTTCTAACATACTCCTCTTTGTTTCCATTTTATCTTACCTTATGTGTGTTTTGTTGCAATCCCTGAGAATTACGGTTTTAATCATAATGTAATGTTTGTGTTTTTTTCCGTTTTAGTCCCAACCCGATATCTGTACCATACTTATGTCTGTTTGTCTTGCAGTTTATATTACGTCTAGAATTGATCTTTAAGATTGTCTGTATTTCGTCTATTGAGATGTTCGAAGCTAAACGTGCTGAGCTCAGCAATCTCTTGATAGCGTTGTTTTGGTAGCTGTTTGCATTGGTCTTCTTACATCCCTATGCGACCTTAAGATGGTGGATCGTTGCCATCCAGGCTGTAGTACTATGTCATGCTTCTTAGTATACTCATAACTACGATGATTATAGTGCTCTTCCCCCCCCCCCTCCCACCTCGTTGACCTGCTATACACATCCTGTTTACAGGAGCACGAACAAGGATATGAGATTGGATCACGTCAATTATGTTTCACCTGACCCTAATTACTTTTCGAACCAGTGGCAGAAAGTTATCAAATGTCCTGGTCCATTTTGTGAATACTAGTTATTGGTGCTGTTTCTTTAGGGTTGCAACAGACTCCCTCCTCTTCATTCGGTCTGCCTTCAGCTTAAGAAAGATGCCCTATACGCCGATTCGTATTTATGAATTGGCTGCACTAGATTTCAGCGAAGTAGTTTCTGACTCGGCTTCCCTTTTCTGATGACGTTTATTCCAATTGACTGGATACGACAGGAGCATTGATTGTTTAATTTATTGCTTGCTTGATTGGTTGATTAAGTCAACTTTTCTCGACAAGTGAAGCATAGATACACACAGATGACCCCTTACATGAAGCATGTATCCAAGAATTATCAATTACAGTTTCGTGTCAACGGTTATATATTATCAAGTTACTAGCCGTATGCACAACCCTATTTGGTCGCCTTTCAAAACATGATTATAATATTACATTGTTCTATTCTTTTAAACATGGGCATCAATCGGATGTGGAGGGTAATAGGGCGGGTGAATAAAGGCCGTATACCACTGCAGTCGACACTCAGTGTGCATGTTACTTTTATCTTGTACCAACCCACCCCCTTTTCCCTTTTGACAAAAACAAAAAGCGGTCTTAGCTCGAGTTTAAAACATATGCACTCTTGATCAAGCCGCAGTTATCCTAAATGTTCTCAACGATAGTTTTATAAATAATATTTCATACATGAAGCAAGAATGAAGAACACAAATTTCTTTGCCGATCGCAGCAAGAAGAGGAAAATATTTGCTTCTTTGACGTTCGTCCTGAAAAGAACTCTATGGCGTTGTGTCGTAGTTTACAACGCGTCTGCAATATCTGCGCATTTCGGTCCGACACTTAAATTAACCTACCCTGTTTATACTGGTTTAGAAGACTGCAGAGTCTGTATACAATCAGTTGCTTGTATATTTCCTTCATCTAAAAATTATGCGCATCCAATATATTCTTAAGTGCATTAATTGACTCTGTCCCTACTATTTCTCGTGGCAATGCATTCCAAGCATTGACCACTGTCTATAATAACATGTTTTAATATCTAACTTCAGCTGGCGTTTTTTGATACCGGGAACGCATTCTCACTGCGATGTCTATCCTTTAGATAAACTTCACCAATGACTAGTGCAGCCTGTTTCCAGGGCCGTCACATGAAAGCGGAATAGGGTTTCGGTCAGCTATTGTTTGCTGACATATAATGCAGGCAGTAAGATATGAGTCTCTCCCTACTGTCAGATTATCTACCTCTGCATCATCGCCCCTCTGAGGAAAATAAAATAAAATGGGAACATATTTATAGAAAGCGATTGAGGAGTTATGTCATCTTTTATGCGAATACAACCAAATCAAGTTTCACTGTACGCCTACATCGCAACAAATTATGACTTCAGGATACTACAAGACAGACTGCGTGACGTATTGGTAGATGGCATCCACAATAGACTGAGGTACCACCTATTCAATAAATTGAAGATAGGTGGTACCGACGAATGCCCGTGCGGTACCGGTAAAATGACCACTGAACATCTGCTGCAGAACTGCCCGACATACGAGGATCAGAGAGAGCAGATGTGGCCATCACCAGTGGAACTGCAAGACAAGCTCTATAGCAGTGTCGACAGCCTCAGAATGACCGCCGCTTTTTTCGAAAAAATAATGGTTACTGTCTGACTGCGGACGAAGAAGAAGAAGAAGAAGATAGATGGCATCATCGTTATCCTGCAATGACACGTTGCCCAAGATATTTTTCGAAGAGACATGCATACAGTGGGATTAAGATCAGTCTGTATCACAGAGGAAATGGATTTTAAGAAATTGGAAGGGGTTGACAGTGGATAAATGTCCATGTCAAGATGCATCTATCCAAAATTGCTGTTTGACATTATTAACCAACTAGTAAAACCATTGGCTATATTATGTTCTCAATCACTTTCAAAAGGGATTGTTTCAGGGGATTGGAAAGATGCAGGAGTGATCCCCTTATTCAAAAAGGGCAACAAATCAGATCCAGCAAATTATAGACCGGCTAGTTTAACTAGCATAGTCTGTAAATTGTCAGAGTAAATAATTAAAGAAAACATTGTAATGCATTTAGACAAGTTTAATCTAAAATCAGAAATAGTCAGCATGGGTTTGCTAGAGGGATATCGTGCTTAACAAATCTATTACAATTCATGGAGGAGGTTACAAAAATGATAGATAAACGGGGAGCCAATAGATGTTATTTATCAAATGATAATTAGACAGTTAAAATCACTTAGAATAGGTGGGGGAGTTTCCAAATGGATTGAAAATTGGTTAACGGGAAGAAGGCAGAGGGTGGCATAAATAAGGATAATGTGAGTGATGTGAAGAGGAGTGCCACTAGTCTCGGTTTTGGGACCAATTTTTTTATTGATATATATAAACAATTTTGTTATTGATATATATAAAAAATTTTGTTATTGATATATATAAACAATTTTGTTATTGATATATATAAACAATTTTGTTATTGATATATATCAACAATTTTGTTATTGATATATATAAACAATTTTGTTATTGATATATATAAACAATTTTGTTATTGATATATATAAACAATTTTGACATTGATATCAGATCAATGATTGCAAAATTCGCTGATGACACAAAACTATGCAGTAGTGTCTCATCTAAAGCAGAAGTGGATATTTTTAGGGTCGGATTTAAATAACATTTGAGAATGGTCCGTAAGCTGGCAAATGGAGTTTAGTGTAGATGAATGTATAGTCACCCACATGGGTAGATCCAATACGGAACATAATTACAGAATGGGCGAAAACGATATTAGAATGATAGAAAAGAAAAGTGACCTAGGAAAAGTGAGTGAGCAAGTCTATGTAGCAGTGAAAAAGATAAATGCAATGTTAGGTATGATAAAAGAAAATATTAAACATAGGAGCAAAGAAGATATGGTCAAACTGTATAAAGCATTAGTTATACCTAGATTAGAGTAATGTGTACAGTTGTGAAGTCATTATCGTAGAGGGCATATAAACATACCGAAAAGGATACAATGAAGAAAGACAAAGCTGATTGTGGGATTTTAGAATTACAGTCAAGAAGAAAGACAAAGGTGATAGTTGATTCTAGAATTACAGTCAAGAAGAAAGACAAACCTGATAGTGGGATTCTAGAATTACAGTCAAGAAGAAAGACAAAGGTGATAGTGGCATTCTAGAATTACAGTCAAGAAGAAAGACAAAGCTGATAGTGGGATTCTAGAATTACAGTCAAGTAGAAAGACAAAGCTGATAGTGGGATTCTAGAATTACAGTCAAGAAGAAAGACAAAGCTGATAGTGGGATTCTAGAATTACAGTCAAGTAGAAAGACAAAGCTGATAGTGGGATTCTAGAATTACAGTCAAGTAGAAAGACAAAGCTGATAGTGGGATTCTAGAATTACAGTCAAGTAGAAAGACAAAGCTGATAGTGGGATTCTAGAATTACAGTCAAGTAGAAAGACAAAGCTGATAGTGGGATTCTAGAATTACAGTCAAGAAGAAAGACAAAGCTGATAGTGGGATTCTAGAATTACAGTCAAGAAGAAAGACAAAGCTGATAGTGGGATTCTAGAATTACAGTCAAGAAGAGCGACAAAGCTGATAGTGGGATTCTAGAATTACAGTCAAGTAGAAAGACAAAGCTGATAGTGGGATTCTAGAATTACAGTCAAGAAGAAAGACAAAGCTGATAGTGGGATTCTAGAATTACAGTCAAGAAGAAAGACAAAGCTGATAGTGGGATTCTAGAATTATAGTCAAGAAGAGCGACAAAGCTGATAGTGGGATTCTAGAATTACAGTCAAGTAGAAAGACAAAGCTGATAGTGGGATTCTAGAATTACTGTCAAGAAGAGCGACAAAGCTGATAGTGGGATTCTAGAATTACAGTCAAGAAGAAAGACAAAGCTGATAGTGGGATTCTAGAATTACAGTCAAGAAGAAAGACTCAGAATAACCGGTCTATAATTTCTAGAAAAGAAAAGAATTCGAGGTGACTTAATACAGGTTTATAAGATAATCAAATAAACGGATGTTAGACTAAAAGAAGTTTTTTTTCAAAATACAACAACCTACAAGAACAAGAGGACATAGCTACAAATTAAGGAAAAAAAGGTCCAGATTAGATAGTAGGATATATTTTTTAGTCAGAGAGTGGGTAATGATTGGAATGCATTCCCACAGAAAGTAGTGGAGACAAGGACAATTAATGCATTTAAGAAAAGATTGGATGCACATAGCTGTCAAAGCAAGCAAATGAACTCAACAGTCTTCTAAACCAGTATAAAGACATTAAGTTAAGTTAAGTTAAGTTAAGCTAAGTTAAGTTAAGTTCAGAGAGATGACGTAATCTTCCAACGCTGCTGAACGGTACACTTGGACGGACAACTGACCTGACTTGATAGAATATTGTATATGTTACGGAAATAATAATAACCTACAGCTACTATCAACCTGCCTGGCCTTTGATGGACAATATGTAAAGCAGCTACTAGTCGCTTACTCGGTGTTATTTAAAGCTAAAGAGAAGGGGCCTGCAGTACATTGTACAAGTATGTAACCCATTTCATTCAATTGAATCAGCTTGACTTTTGCGTTGAATTGATAACGAACTGTGAAGGATAATATTTATTTATAAATGTCTCTCCCCTGTAAGTGAAGGATTGTCTTCTTCTTCCTCGTTCATCTTCAGACTAGAACTTCAATGACTCTAACGAAGGTAGCGGTCGACTCAAGGCTTTGTACGCTTACGTACAGGTTCTAGTGGAAGGACACTGGCTGTTGCCAAATGTTGCCAAACTTCTATTGTCGGTATATAGTGGACAGGATTATACAATATGTTTTGCCGTCATGGAGGCTGTGCCACAGGCACAAAGGTCTGTATTGCCAATCTTGAACTTTTTGTACAGATGGCATCTAAGTCTGTTCTGACCTGTGCGTAGCCGGAAAATTATCACCTGGTCTCGACTGGAGAGTTGATGGTAGGCATCGTTTTCTATGTGGCCAGAGTGGTCTTTTTTCCATTTTGCACTGTACGTTGCCCTGATGAATGCTTCAGTCTCCTTGTATGTGATTTCTGTATCACTCTGCTGCAGCATTCCTACCTCTTAGGCGAGTCTGTCCGCCTCCTCGTTGCCTGGAATGTTGCAGTGGGCTGGTATCCACTGGGCTGTGCTTTTTTTTGAAGCACTGGGACATGCGTTCGAGCGAGTCTGCCAGAGCACCGAGTTCATTTTTGTGCTGGTTCTTGAGCGCCACTAACACTGCGAGGGCGTCTATGAACATGACTACTTCCTTTTCTACCTGCTCATTATGGTCTATAAGGGTTTCAGCTGCTTGTCTCATGGCACTAGCTTCGGCACTGAACTTGCTGCTGCGTTTCCCAGTGGAAAAGGCTGCTGAGTATACTTTGATTTTTAGTTTTATAGTAATGCCTCCTCCCCCGTTTCAATGGCATCTTCGGCTGAGCCATCAGTATAGGCGTGCGTCAAGGCTGTTGGTAGAAATTTTTGGTTGATGTAATTTGTAACTAGTAGTTACAGGTGAAGGATAAGACTACCTCTACAGGTGACCCCTCACAGGAAGTCTGTTTCTAAGTATTTTCTCTGTCAGGTTCAATTCAATAACAGTGGCGTTACATTTTAAGTTTGATAGCCCCATGCACAGCTCTGTTTAGTCGTTTATTAGAAGCTTTTATTTAACTTGACATAACCGCTGCCCATTTGTGTGGACTTCTATTTCTCCTATTTTAACACACTTCCTCATAACCTAGAGAGTTGAAATTGTGTACACAGTCTCTACTAGTGGGGCCAGGTAATTTTTCGAATGATGACATTCACGTGGTAGTAATAACACATAACGTGTCTTAAAAGGTACTGAAAAACGTCGTTTTTAATATTTACTTGTTATAACATGCCAAGCATGTTGCAGTGGCCATATTCCTCTTCACTCTTGAACCACTCGAGTGACATAGTAGTCCGTGGGTGCATTGTTAGCACTAATGTCAAACAGTAGCTTGGGGGAGGTTCCGCGAACTTGATTGAATAGTGGCATGGTTCAGAAACCAAGCTTGCTTGTGTGTGCATTCGTGAACCCGACAAGTTCACACACCTACTGGATGTGAACAAATGTTAAAATACGTGCTGAAGTTGGGTGTACTTACCCGTTAGGCTTAAAAAACAGTACAACGATTTCCGACTTAGAAAACAAGGCGAAACGAAAATGTAAGCAGAAACGAATCAAAAATAATAAAAATCGTAGCTTAAGGAGACATTCTTATCTCTTAATGAGCTCTGCGTGTGATAGAGACGAGATAGAAACACTGCCATACTGGGAGAATGTAAAACGAGACGACTAACAGTGTGGTATAATTTCCTCTAGTGGATAAGACTCTCCAAGTCACTGGTTGCAAATAAATTATACCTGTCAAAAACATGCACTGTCTAGGACAGCCCTGTTGGTTTGAAGACAACCCCTAGAGAAGAATGTTCTAGATTTTGAGATGGGAAAAATCCTGCTAAGCCTATGAAAATACTCTCGGTTTTAAGAAAATGCATATAATAAAAACCATGTATATTATGTTTGCAGGCACATGATAATTATGGAGTTGTTCTTTAGATATTAGAAACAAAATACAAAAGCTCTTGTGTACCAAGCATTTGTCCTCAGCACCATATTTTATGGCTGTGAAACATGGTCTATTTACATGCACCAGGAGACGCGGCTACACGGCTATCACATGAGATGCCTGCGCAAAATCCTTAGAGTTGGGTTGCATTTAAAGAATTGAAGAGGTCATACACTATCATGTATTTTCCATGCCTAGTCTTCAAAGCTTCGTTGGCTGGGACACACTCGGAGGATAGAGGATGGCAGAATACCAATTGATCTTCTCTATGGGGAATTCCAGTTGATGAAAAGGTCTCGGAGCTGTCCATTATTTCAGTACAATGATGTGTGCAAGTGATGCATCGATTTGTTATCGTTGTACGAGGAGGAACTGATCGTGTTGCATGGATGGACATGATCAAAAACATAATACGGACAAAGTACATTATCAAGCATAAAGACTCTTCTCTGTGCGGATTGGTCTTGCGAGTCACATTCGTTATCGACATAGATTGCAGGTACACGTTATTCTTCATCAAAGCACAACACAATTTGGTCGGATAAAACGGAAAGTTCCAATGAAAAGAAAAAACACAACTAAACACAAAACCCTATAATTTAAACTTGACTTAAATATTAAACAACCGGTTTATTCTGGGGATGTGAAGACGTAGTGAAACCTTTCAATCGTGCTCGAGCTAGATTGATCCGATATAATCTCTCCTAGCTAATGAATGAGCGTCGCGCTACGACGAGATGTTATTACCTTGAGTGGTTCTCAACTTCAATGACATACTTTAACAGTTACACTTTCAAGCCCGAGATGAACGCTGATTGTAAAAGCAGATTGCTTTATAAATTACAATAATAAATTTTGTCCAGGTACCTACTCGTTCTGTCACGGGAGTCCGTCGTGGGATCAAAGGACTTACTGGAGATAAATTTGGCCCAACGTAATGAAATTTCTGGTGTGTAAACAACACCCAAGAGTTTCATAAACATAGTCAGCGTGTTTTTTTTGTTTTGTAGTGAGTTTTTTTTTCAGTTTTTTTTGCGTCGAAAATAATTCGATTGGGCTGCTATTAAATATTAAAGAAAGAGAGAGAAAGACAGACAGAGAATGGATTTATTGAAGTGGGATTTGCCGCGGTGTCATTGTCTGGTATTGTGTAATAAAGATATAGAAATAGTGGGACAATCTGAGGCAAGTACAGTTTATTTGAACAAAGTTGCAATTTTCATTCAACACAGTTGAGTTTAAGTTGTATCTGAACATCAAATGTCGATTGCGTTATGAATGTCCAACGACATCTCTCTTATTTTAATAGTAGAATCTGTCAGGCTTTTCTCTGTCCATCTCGTGGTGCTATCCTTCCACTGATAGTCTTGTTTGCACTCTTTATTTCGTTCCAGTAATTTTTTTTAGCAAGGTGTTATGTTGTTTTTTTGTGTATGTTAAAAATATCTTAACTGTCTGATCCTTGGTTTCGTTCATCAATTATCTGCGCAAGCCTAACTTATCCAAAGTATTTCTTATTTGTTTTCTCTGCTTTTCTTTCCATGGGAAACATTCTCTTTCTGTGTATTCATTTTTCAGTTCAGTTCAGTTTATCATATGGCCTTTAGAGATCGTTAGGGCACCTCTGCTGACACCTCCACAATCCTGCGCCATCCCTCTCTGTCTGCGGTTGTGTATTCTGTCTTAGGTTAGTTATTCATGTATATTGTCTTCCCATAGTTTATTCGGACAACCTCGCCTTCGCTTGCCCTGTACTGTGCCCTGTAGTATTTGTTTGTTTTTTGGGGGTTTTTTTTGCGTTCGCCTTATTTCTGTAATCCCCAAGGCGGTGTGCGTTGCACTGCGTTTTTAATTTGCGCCTGTCGGCCCAGTACATCCGCCTTCAGCATTCATTTTATGTAAGGGTCTGCTTCCTCCTGCATTTTCTAAGGGTTTGCATTCCCGGGGTGAGCCGTGTCACTTAACCACTAGGCCACGCCGTCCCCTGCCCTGTAGTATGATATTTTTAAGTCCCTTTGACATCGAGACGTGGCCATACCAAGTCAGCTTTCGCCTTTTGATCGTTGTGATGGATGAGGTTGTCGTACAGTCCACTTGCATTCTCGATTCTTCGTCGCACTTTATCGTTCGTGATACTGTCTCTAAAGGTGACATTTAGGAGTCTTCTAAAACATTTCATATCCATGGCCTGTATTCTTCATTGGAGTTTTGCTGTAATAGTCTGTTTCGAAGCCGTAGATGAATATCGAAAGAACCAGTGAGCGCATTAGTCTGGCCTTTAAGATAAGGGAGGGTCGTTTATCTTTCCACATATGTTTCAATCGTGCAACCGCAGCTGCTGTCTGTGCTATTCTGACCAGGACCTATGGTTTTGATCCCTCATCACTGACTGTTGAGCCCAGATATTTAACACGTTTCACTGTTTCAATACCCTGCCCATATGCTTTGATCACATCGTTGATTTCTTCGGTGTTATTGGCCATCAACTGTCTTCTGCGTGTATCTCTAAGCCATACCCTTGTGCTGTTACATTCAGTCCTTTCACATTTCAAATACATCAGTTCTGCCCTTCGCTTCAATCGTTTGTTAATTGTCTACATTTTTACGCCATACAGTAAACGCTAGTGTTCATAACACATTATCATGTGTAACTGGCAATTGAATGGATGTCAATAAATGGCTAATATTGGTGAAAACAGATTTTGGTAAACTCTATTAATTTTGTTCTTTCAATTTTGCATCATTTTCTTCGTCTTTGTTCTCAATCTCCCGATGTCAAGCCCTATTTAGCCAGTCTGCTCTGTTCCAGCCTATTATACAGGATCACCGCTTGGAGGGCGTAGAAGGATCTTTGCAGCTCTGGTTCGGCTGGCCCCAACCGTAGCAGCCAGCTATGGGTAGCTGATTGTTGTAGCTCATGCGCTATTCAGCATCTTGATCCTTCTTTCAAGTTCCAGGTATTATGTTGCCTAGATAGTAGAACTTCTTGACTCGTGTTAGTATTTCTCCTTTTATTTGTATCTTTAGAGCAGATTTCGAGTTTTGTTTCTAAATTATCATACTTTAGTTTTCGTTGTGTTAATATCCAATCAATACACCTGACTTTTATTCTGTACTTGAAACGTCCATTCCTGCAGCTCCTGTTGGTTTTAAGAATTTTGGTAAGGGCAACCAGGAACTCATTCTCAACTGGCATTTTTCTATCTTACGCGTTTTTGCTGTTACTTGGTGTAAATACCCCCCCCCCCCCTCCTTTTCCCATCGTCATACCCACACCCCCACCCTTCTACTCACCCCAACCAGGTGCAATTCAGCTATAATTAGAGTCGTAGAGATAAGATGGTAAGTTTGTGTATGTTATCTTTTTGTTTAGTGTTTTGTTTTTTAAAAGGAGAGGCAAGAAGTGGTTGTACGGCTTTAATAACTGCCTCTTAACCATCGTGGTAAAGGATCAAATTTCAGTTAAGGGATACGTTTTTGTTTTTTAAGCGAGGACTCAATATTCATCAGACTTACAAATCCACACATCTTCTTCTTCTTTTTTTTCGTCATGCAACGGGCGTTGTTACGTTGAAGTCGTAGTTTACAACGAAACTGTGATATCTACGACTTTCAACCTAACGCTTCCGATTCCATGTAGCTTTTTGGGGATACCGGATATGACATCCCTCCGCTATCCATACTATCTTAGCCAGGATACACTAGTGTAATCTGTTTCCAGGACCACCATTTGGAGGCGGAATAGGGTCTTGATCAGCTGCGGTTCGTTGACCCTGATGCAAACAGCCATCTGTACTTCGATGGCTGCTGCCAGCTCAATCACTGTGCTGCATATTCGGCCCAATCCATCACAACTGACCCCAGTATTAGGAAGAAGTGATGTGACGACAATCACTGTGCTGCATATTCGGCCCAATCCATCACAACTGACCCCATCAATAGGAGGAAGTGATGTGACGACAATCACTGTGTGTTGTTGTTTTCCAATGCATAAAATTTGCTTGCCTCTGATTGCGTAGTCCGATCGGAGTTCTTGTAATGTTAAGTTATATTTGCTACTACATGTAGTACCTAGTGGTGCCCTGGATAGTTATGTTAGCATTCAACTTGTAGGTTCAGTTCCCCTCCATCCCTGCTCACTTGTACATTTCCACTATGCTCCCACCCAGTTCCATTACTAGTGACATTTTAAGTTATTTCCGTTTCTCTCTTGCCCTCTCTCCCTCTCTCTCTCTCTCTTTCTCTTTCTCTCTTTATCTCTCTCTCTCTCTCTCTCTCTCTCTCTCTCTCTCTGTCTTCTTCGCCCCTGTAAAAATACAAACCTCTTTCCCAGAACACTTTTCCCAACTCCAAATACTTCCTACCAATCAAACCATCTAACTCTTTCCCTGCCAACCTTTCCCAACTCTAAACACTTCCTACCAATCAAACCATCTAACTCTTTCCCTGCCAACCTTTCCCAACTATAAACACTTCCTACCAATCAAACCATCTAACTCTTCCCCCGCCAACCTTTCCCAACTATAAACACTTCCTACAAATCAAACCATCTAACTCTTTCCCCGCCAACCTTTCCCAACTCTAAACACTTCCTACAAATCAAACCATGTAACTCTTCCCCCGCCAACCTTTCCCAACTCTAAACACTTCCTACCAATCAAACCATCTAACTCTTACCCCCGCCAACCTTTCCCAACTCTAAACACTTCCTACAAATCAAACCATCTAACTCTTCCCCCGCCAACCTTTCCCAACTCTAAACACTTCCTACAAATAAAACCATCTAACTCTTCCTCCGCCAACTG